>JAKCPI010021320.1:0-69695 GCA_023213315.1 Euborellia annulipes
CTTTTGATGACAAATGATCAAAACAAATGACAAAAAGAGGGTCGTCTTGCTGTATCCATCAATCGCAACATGATCTCCCGACGAAGGGAGGCGTTGAGTCCCCCGAAACTTCGACTTGGAATAAAATTTGGCTTGAAAATACCTCCAGCATTTTCATTTTCGTTCATGCTTGACAAAAGATACAGTATAGGCTAGAGTAAGGTCGGTTTCACACGGGGCGGATTTGAGGCCACTAGTAGAACTAGTAAATGCAAAGTGAGTGCAACGTCTGTAGAAAATGAACGGTATCTGCCCGGCACCTTTCACACCCAGTCAACTCGTCCTGGCGGATTCACGCCAGACACACGTGTCACTCCCTGTTCTCCTCCCCATTGATTGAATCAACTCAATTCAACTAAAAGTGCACTACGCGCAATTTGGCTTTTCACATTAGACTACCAATTGCCTAGCGGATTCCATAGAACATGGATGAAAAATATTTGCTATAGAGCGATTTGTACTGACTCGTTCTGGCGGGGAGAGAAGTTGATTCCACAAGTTGCCTCGTATGAATACGACTCATCAGACGGCAATGGAATCAACAAGTTAGCTCAATTCCGCCCCTGTGAAACCAGCCTAAGAGAAAAGTTGTGCATCTTCATCCACTTGTTGCATTTACCCGTTATGTATCACCACAGAGTTTCAAATTGCCATTAGTGGATATAGCCTGCGTTCATTTCGTTCCAAAATAATCAACATTAACACACAACGAGGCTGATCAGCCAGTTGACAGTTTTTCTCTGTCCATATCTATGAAATTATTGAATACGGGTGAGAAACACAATGTTTCATTACAATGAAACGCAACAGATAACAATGTAACAAATGGATAAGTCTTGAGTGATTGGGCAAATACAACATTATCATAAAAAAGAATCGGAGTAACAAATCTGTTTAAGCACATTAAAAGTTCAAATATTTTCCATTAAAACCTTCTCGAGAGATATTCCTTGGGCTTCAGCTGCCAGTTGAATGCAAGCAATAACTCTGACATTTTCTGCAAGAATGATACTTGCCCCCCTCCACTGTCGAGTTTTAATTGTAAACGTCGAGTCAATTCAGATGCCTTCCTGTCAAAATGTCAAAGGTTAATAATTGTCATCTTTATTTAAATATTTCAATGAAAAGATTACTTACATTTGTATGCCTGAATCATTTAAACCCAATTTAGCAAAATATATATTTATCATCGACATTGTTTTATTTATTCTTCAAAAACTAAATTCATTCAATAGTGAAGGCAGTAAAGGAATGGAATCTAATAAACGCGCCAAAATAATCAGAGAGATCACAAATAAAAAAAAATATTATATTTTAAAAATTTAAAAAAAATAAATAGAATATAAAATTATTCACTTTCAAAATTAATTTCTTTTTTTTTAATCAATAAATAATTGAATAAATATTTTGGGAATTGGAATGAAATGGATAATTTATTCCCTGATTTTCTCAATCAGAATTTTAACTACGTTCATGATGTTGAATGCAATTTCCTGAAAGTAGTAACATTATCCTAGGAGTGGGGGAAATACAAAATATGTTCCCTCTTAAATTTTAGATAACAAACAAAAAGACAAGAATTAGGCTGACTCTCTGTTCACCATCAAGGATTTCAAGGAATCAGGAAATTTATAAATCCCTTCATGCTTTAAATTGGATACAGACACACACACAGACAGACCATGTCGCGAAAACCACTTTTTATTTGGTTTCAGGAGACCTCAAAACTTGTATATCCATCAAAATCTCGACATTGAATTTTTGACATGAATCCAATACTTTCTCTCTTTATATTTTAACATATCTAGAGGTAAGAGAAAGTAAAAAGAAAGCAAAGGAAAATTCGGAGATAAATGTCAAAATTATTTAAAAAAATAGTATTACGATTTGATTTATTTTTAAAAAGAATCATTAATTTATTATATATAGCCTAAGATATAAATTCAATTTTTTGATGAAGTTTTAAAATATTTAGGCGCTAATCGGCGAGATCTAGTCTTTGAACAAAATTAATAAAAAGGTGTATAAAATTTCAAGGCTTTTGAAAAATTAGGACAATAAATACTAGCTGTATATTTACAGGCAAGAAGATCCTAGGACAGAAAACCGAACAAAATTTGGTCTCTTAATTTGCCATCAATTATCTGTCTTTATAAACTAATATATTCAGAAAATATTCATTTTTTTCTTCTTTTACAGGATTTAATTAATAAAAAAATAAACATAATTAGTCTACTAATATGAGATAATTAAAAAATAATGTTTTTAAAGAAGAAAAAATATGGAAATTAAATTATTCAGGTAAGCGATATGATAAATTATAATTTATCTGGACCTGTCCAGGAAAATAATCGATTAATTGGAAATTTATTCTCCACCTTGTCTTCTGTAATCAATTCTTTTCTTTTGTTGAAAACTCGTAGCTGTAAATTAAGTAACTTGAATTGGCATCGTAGCATGTGATAAACTATTTTTAATTAGCCTGTAAATGATTAAAGAGATTTTAATTTTTTTAAGATATTATTTTTAAATAAACAATTCATTTGGAATTCTAAAACTGCAGTCAGTCATTTTTAAAATTATTACTAAATAATCAATCATATATGATAATTTTTAAATGGAATTTTGCTTAAAATAAATTATTATTTTGATTTATAATTAAAGGAATTAAATTAGTCAAGATACATTAAGGCCCCTTGTTATTTCCTTGTGTACGGAGATAATTAGGAGGATAATTGCAATATTCGCATTGACCAGCTGGTCCAGGAACTCCTCGGGGACCGGGTGCACCTGGAGAACCTAAAAAAAGAAATTGTTATAAAATCCAAATCTCTTAGATTGTTTTAAAATCTCCCTTGAATGAGATCGCATGTATATGTTTCGATTGAATTTGAAACGTACCAGGCCTTCCTGGTTCACCTCTATCGCCATCTTTACCCGTATGCCCTATGCCTTCTGGTCCTTGAGGGCCTGTAACAAAATTATAATTCTATTTTAGCAGATTCAATTTCTATATGGAATATGAAATGAAGAATTCAAAAAGAAAAATCGAAAAACTTACCTGGAGGCCCTGGGGGACCCATAGGTCCTTCTAAGCCCACTCCCTCAGGGCCTCTATCACCTTTGTCACCTCTTTCACCATGAGGTCCTGACTCTCCCGGATGTCCCATTGGACCACTAATTCCGGGTAAACCTCGTTCGCCCGTTGGCCCAGGAGGTCCCGGATCACCTTAAAAAGTGTAAATATTATGAATCATAGATGAAAAAAACTAATTTCAGCAAAATTACCTGGAGGGCCTTGAACTCCCGGGTTGCCCGGTCTTCCGGGTTTGCTAGGACCAGGTGGTCCCGGAGGTCCTGAGAGTGTCGCAGTTAATTCGGCGAGTTGTTCTATTTGAAAATAAATTTATATACGTAAATATATATTAACTAGGTAGAGCTTTGTTTGAAAAGAGATGGAATTTTTTTTCAAACAACGCTCAAATAGACTGTAAATAAGCCAGGCAATATATCGTTTAATTTAACAAATTTACGAGATAAGTTTGTGTTTCATTGAGCAAAAATTGCGCCCCTGGACCGGGAGAATGGAAAAAGGGGCGCAATTTTTGCCCAATGAAACACAAACTTATCTCGCAAATTTTTTATCTTAAACGTAAATATTTATATTTAATTTTCAAATTTTTCTTTTTACCTCGTAAAACTGAGGCACAAATTTCCCGAAGTTCAGAATCTGATACAGATCGTCCCTATAAAATAAAAATTTATATTAAAAGGCATTTTTAATCCCATAATAATAAAATATGATTACCGGAGGTCCCGGAAGTCCCGGATTCCCTGTTCCTCCTCTTTGTCCCGGGGCACCAGGTACTCCTGGTAAACCATCTTGACCAGGTAAGCCTTGAGGGCCTGAAGGTCCTTCCGGACCTCGTTCTCCACCAGAACCTCTTTCTCCAGCCTGTTAAAAAATTAAATTTGTAGAATGAGTAAACAGACAAAAAGAGAGGGAGGCGGATAAATATTTTTTTTGAACGTTTACTTTATAAAAATTATCATAACTTACAGGACCGATGCTTCCAGGCATTCCTCGGGGGCCCATTACACCCGGAGGGCCACTTATTACATTATTAGCAAAATCATTTCCACTCGAAGCGGCGTCATATCCTATATGGCTTTCTCCAGGAGGGCCTGGAGGTCCGGGAGGCCCTGCAGGTCCTGGATGACCTGGGGGACCTGGAAAACCAGGTAAACCCTGAACGCCTTGTAATCCTACAGTTCCTGCTTGACCCTGAAAAATAATTTATTTCATCAGAGGCGAGTCAGTGTATCCTGATTTGTGTGATATACTTGAGGTCCTTGTGGTCCGGTTGGTCCAGTCAATCCAGGGTCACCTCGTTCGCCTTTGAGTCCTGGAGAGCCGCTATGTCCAATAAGACCTGTAGGACCTTGCAAGCCCTAAAAAAAAAAATTATAACTATAATAATTATCATCAACTAAATTAATTCATTTTGTTTGATTACAGGTCGTCCTTCAGGTCCTCGAGGTCCCGTTTCGCCCTTTTCTCCTGGACTTCCCTAAAAGTAAAGAATAATTTTTTTATATATTGTCTAACTAAACTTCCAAAATAAATGAGAAAAGATAGGTACCGTGTCTCCTCTGCTTCCAGGTGGTCCTTCAGGCCCAGGAAGTCCTGGAGGTCCAGGTAATCCATGCTGTCCACTCGATCCAGGCGGTCCACGTTCCCCAGGAGGTCCTGGATCACCAGCAGGTCCAGGAGGCCCTGGAGAAGGCGGAGGAGACCCAGTTGGCAAAAGACCAAGCTGAGTAGAGCCAGCACCCCAAGAAGGTCCTGGAGGACCAGGTTCTCCCCTTTCTCCGGGGAATCCTTGTTCTCCTCGTGCTCCTTCTAACCCCTGCCAAAATGAAATTAAATATTTCAAAATTTACTTTTAATAAGAATAAATTTACCGGGGGTCCTTGAGGTCCTTGAATTCCAGCAATTCCGGGTAACCCTCTCTCGCCTTTTACACCCGGCGTTCCATCTCTTCCAGATAATCCGCGAGGGCCTTGGTCGCCTATATTGAAGTTAGAATCAGAATTAGAATCGTGCTTTTGGTATATTTAGTATTCATATTATTATCACCTTTAGGCCCAGGGAGGCCCGCAACATTCCCTTCGAAGGAGCCAGGAAGACCCGGAGGCCCCTGCAAAATAAACAAGTTAATTTTTTTCCTTGATCTGAAATAATTAATAAAATAAGATTTAAACTTTCGACCGTTGGTTCTCGTTGAAACATTTTGTAAATTAAAATTAAATATACAAATTAAACACTAGGTTATTTGTTTCAAAGGTTTTATTAATTAAAAATTAACACTTGATACGTATTTCGACAATTCCTTGTCATCATCAGATCTTCTTCTGATGATGACAAAGAATTGTCGAAATACGTATCAAGTGTTAATTTTTAATTAATAAAACCTTTGAAACAAATAACCTAGTGTTTAATTTGTATATTTAATTTTAATTAATAAAAAGAATTCTTCTCACCCGAGGGCCAGGTAAGCCTTCTATTCCTTGTTGGCCTTCTGCTCCCTTCTGTCCTTTTTCCCCTTCTATTCCTGGTGGTCCTGGGAGACCTGATGGCCCAATTGGTCCTGGTAAACCCTAAAATAATTAAAATAACATTCAACTACGGTGAATAGTTTAAATTTAATTTTTAAAATAATATTAATTTTGAAAATAAATAAATAGGTTTTACCTGAGGTCCAGGCGGACCTTGCACATCGCCTCCACCTCCCCTTCTACCTCCCGGAAGTCCTCTTGGTCCCTGCGGACCTATTAATCCTGGCTCTCCCTGTAATTAAATAATTAAATAAATATCTCATTTTATAAAGGCGCGTCCACACTGTGCCGCTGTTTGCGAATTGGCAAAGCCAGCGACTGGAAAACCTCTATATGTGTTGGCATTCATTTAGTTTAGTAGCACAATGTTCACTGACGAGGATTTACTAATTGCTTCAGCTGCGGTTATACTCGAGAAAGAAAAAAAGAAGGCGCAAACGCCGGTTTTGGGTCGTCCAAGCCTTCAAAGTAGAGCACAATATGGAACTCGTGACTTAATGAAGAATTTACTATTGGACGAATTGAATCTTGAGTAAAGATCTGGATGTGGTTTCAAAAACTTTTTTGAATGAGAAGTAGTGAAATGAAAGTCTGAATCACAACTGAAGCCGCGTGAGGCACGTCCCCACTCCCCGATCTCATTGGCTTCCTTTGGTGCCAATTGGCAAACAGGGGCATAGTGAGGACGCGCCTTAAGATGCAGTTCAATCGGGTCCAACAGAATTATTATCTTAATAATGGAAGAATGTGAAGATTTTAAAACTAAATTAAGGAAACCCTCGATAGTTATAATTGTAAGAAGGCTGGTGTAGTTGAGGATATAAAAAGTTTTTAAATCATCCATTGCTTATCAACGATATTTAAAAACAAAATTTGTAGATCAATGGAATTACACATAACTTACTGGTTCTCCTTTTGCACCAGATAGACCATCGATGCCTGGAAATCCAGGTGCACCATCAGCTCCAGGAATTCCAGGAATGCCTCTTTCTCCCTAAAAAACATTAAAAAAATAAAAAAAAATCTATTTTTGGAAACCTCTTATGAAAAAAATAAATAATTTAATATAATATTACAGGGGTGGCCACACTTGGTGATACTTAGAGCCGTATTGAAAAATCGAAAATCGGAAAAAAATTCGCCCCTTTGCGGAACCTAAGTTCTCCGCGCTGCGAAGAATTTTGTTTTTGCGGAACCAAATTTATGCAATTTTTTTAATTGAGCCGCAATAAAACTCAAAAAGAGCCGCATGTGGCTCGCGAGCCGCCGTTTGGCCACCGTTGTATTATTAAGTCCTTATCAGAACAGAACTTAAAAAATAAAATAATTCAGTTTCTCAATCAAACTGTGGAAATTTGGTTCTTGTTTCTAAGATTGGGCTATTTTTTTAAAATAAAGCTTTCAAATAATTTTTTGAGATTGATTTTTCATCTCCAATATTTAAGAATTTATATACAAAATTTGAATATTCAAGCATATATGTGAATTACCATGCCCGACTCTATATCATAAATATACATAGATCATTTCGACTGCGTTGAAGATTGATATCAAAGAAAAAAAGGTACCTTTTCTCCCTGAGGTCCGCGTTCGCCTCTAGCTCCGGGTATTCCAGGGAAGCCTGGTTCACCTATTGGACCTAAAGGTCCCAAAGGACCAGGAGGACCCTAAAAATAAATTACAATGATTAGACAAAGAATTTTTTGAATCTAAAATTTTTGTGTAGTTTCTTTCAGGTATATCTGCTGATGTAATCTACACAGAAATTTTAGATTCATACTATAATGTTACATCGTTTACAAGAATATTGAAGAATTTTTTATTTTTATTATGGTAGTTTTTAATTATAGACCACAATTTTTTTATTAATTATTTATTAAAAATACAAGTGGCGAAGGTGTGCTCTACCACTTGCAAGGGAGCTACCCGCTCCCTAGACCCCCTTGCTCGCCGTCTGCGAGCAAATGCGTCAAAATTATTCTGCTCACTGTTTGGAAATTTATCAATTGCTCACCTTAGGCTAGCAATTGCAAAATTTTAAAGTTTTAAATTTCCCTCTCTGGCTCCACTTCCTGTAAATCTGGCCAATCAGCGAGAGAACAGGCACACGTACACACAGGGACAGGAAGTCACTGGCTAGCGCTTTATATTTAGTAATGATAATGTTTCGACTGCTTATTCTGTCGTTGTCAAGTACTGTCCACTTGCTCCGACTTATGTGAACTAACCTCCAAGGGGCAGTCACGTGCAACCCTTAGAGGTTAGTTCATTTGAGTCGGAGTCCGTGCACAATACTTAACAATTCCAGAATAAGAAGTCGAAACGTTGTACAGTATTTATATTTTTAATAAATAATTAATTCAAAATGTGGTCGATAATTAAAAACCCCAATAATCAAAAATAACAAACCACAATTTTTTATTTGTATTGTTATATTACCCTGGATCCGTTTATCCCTGGGGGACCTTGAGGACAGCTGATGTTACATCGAGCATCCCCGGATTCAGTCGGACGAACAGCGTATTTCTAATACAAAATATTATTTTTATTAGAGATAAAAGGAATCTTTATATTTTATTTGCTAAAACGTTGAAAATTTGGCATTTGAGAAAAATTCGAAAAAAAGCTTTATAATTAAATTTATTAAATAAAAAGATATATTATGTTATTTTAAAAAATTACCGGAATTTCATCACACATTTCCCGCTCTGGTCGAGATGGGTCACATGTCATCACCATCCACTGGAGATCAATCTATAAAAAATAAATTAAAGACAAGAGACTTTTAGATTGTTTGCTTAATTTAAATAAAAAATATAAATATTAAGGTCAACATGAGAATTCTGACGGCGAGTTGAATTTAACTCTTTCTTTATTAATCCAATCGAACCCACAATTGGAAGTGTAATGTAGAAAACAGGGGACTTGGAGAATTTTATTCCCCTACTTCCCACCCTTCTTCTCGATTAAAAACTGCAAGGATGGAAGGAAGAAAAATTAAATAGACAATAAATTTGGGGAGGGACGGGGAAAATATCTATAAGAGATAATTTTTTGAAAATGTCGAGAAGAATAAATGAGTAAAATGATATGATAAGAAATCAAGGGTGGATACAGGGGGGGGGGGTAAGGGGGTAATAACCCCTTCCCCGAGTTTTGAGAAAAATAATTTTTTTTGGGAATTAAATTTTATTTTTAATATAAAATTTTAAAAATGAATACTTCAAAATTTGATTTGTATATATATTCTGGTAAACAAGTACAGAATGCACCTTTAAATTACCGAAAATAAGAAAAAATTGTGTGCCGTGCTATCAGTCACACTAGATTACACGGGCCCCCCCTCCCCCGAGAAACTTCTTCCGATAAATTTGTTACCCCCATCCCCATTTAACGAATTATTTCTTTTAGAAGGTTTAATTATTATTGTATCTTTATATAGCTTAACTTACAGGTACAGTTTGCGTGGATGAAGTAAGTTTCGAGACGGTGATGTTACCGTCCGTTTCAAGAGGTCCTCTGACATCCAAGGGATGGTCTCCTCGGTATTCGCAGTCGACATATAAAGTTATACGATCTCGAAATACTCCAAAATGAATTTTATGCCAATTTTTATCAAATACCTAGAAGCAGGTTTAAATAATATTAATAATAATTCTGCCTGCTTAAAAAATTGCTTGATTTGTTAAAGCCCTAATCCAAATGGTTGGGGGGCTTGAAGAGGAGATTCTTACCGGGGGATTATAAAAATCAGCCCCTTGCAATTTCCCTTCGTAATCACGAAGAATGAACTGAATCGACTTCTGCCTGGGCTGAAGACGCACTCCCATCTGGATCTCCCCTTCATCGTCTTCTATGCGTACTAAATCCCAATTGGCTCCACTTGCACCCTTTTTATTTCGATACGTTGAAATAAAAGAAAATTGATCGGGGATGCCAGTTGGAAAAACATCACTAAAAGGAATTAATTTAATTATTTATACTATCTATCTAGAAATAAAATTTAAATGAAAAAGAAACCTGGTTCGGACGGTGAGATCGGCATCCCTTTCCAAGTGATAGGCTGTCTGCATTCGATTGCTGCCTCTCACTCTGAGCACTCCGGGGAACTGGGAAAGTAAATCGAGCCGTAATCGTCGAATGAAGTCAAATGTCTGAAGATCATCCTCTCCAGGTCGGAAGTCGGCGCACGGAGGTCCGACAATCACCTCATCAGTCCCGGTTAAACCTAAATCATTTCATTTTAAAAAACATTCTCTTCTCTGGTAATTCACTGATAATTACCTTGACGACCATGACTTGGGCCTCCACGATCCAAAAAATAAAATTCTACAAAAAAAAAGAAATATGAAAACTTGAAGTGTTAAAGTGGCTCTTGTATTCAAACAGGCAGCCAGGATATTAGTCTCTACGAAATAAAACTCTCTGTTTAGGAAACAGTTTCGGCTTTACTGAAATATCGCCATCTTCAGTTCCATAATCGTGAGTATGAACTCGAATGACAGAGCATTGAGTCAAATAGTGGAGTTGAATAAATTGTTTTTACAAAATACAATGCAATGCTTATCAGTCTATATACGATACGCCAAGTTTAAGTTGACAAAACAATTTTGTAACTTAAACTTGGCGCATCGTATATAGACTGATAAGCATTGCATTGTATTTTGTAAAATACAATTTATCCAACTCCACTATTTGACTCAATGCTCTGTCATTCGAGTTCATTCTCTCGATTATGGGACTGAATGAAGATGGCGATATTTCAGTAAAGCCGAAACTGTTTCCAAAACAGAGAGTTTTATTTCGTGGCTGCCTGCTCCTGTCACCTATTGTTTGAAATATGAAAATTACACTCTTCTGGAAACATGCTGTTATGGCTCTGAAATAGTAGAATTTTATTAAATCTCTCAGATATTTTGAATGAATTTATCGAATGGTTCCAGAAATAAGGCAGATAAAATTTTTCTGATGAACAAAGCCAATTTTGTTCGATTCTTATCTCTTTATCAATGACTCTTTTAGAGCATCCAGTGCGATTGAGAAGACGAGATCTACTATGGAGTAAATCAAAAGCTTTAAATTAATAATTTATAATAATAAAACCTTTTCTCCGCCGAATATTAACTAGATATTCTAGGGCTGGGCTGATTTTGAACAACTTATTAAAATGTATGTTCTATTGAATTCGCCTGCGCTTATGTCATATAATTTAAAATTTTAAATAGTCTATGTCAACGACTTGCTCTCACTCCCTCTCTTTCTAAATGATATTTATATTTGGTGACAAGTCAATGAATTTTTCATATGAACCAAGGATGGGATCTTTGTATAGCGTAATATGATTTAAGCTATATATGAAATTTAAGAGGAATCAATTTTATTTTATTTTTAAAGAATGGCAGAGTCTAAACTAACAAGTTGAATTGAATTTTAGAATACTTCGACATTGGGGTTTACGCGATAGAAATTAACAATAACACTGTGCAACAAGAAAACGGTACGTGCTGGGGGAAAACGAAGGTCATATTTGGATTCAGGAGGTCATTTTACTTAAGAATCTGAAGGAATTTTCTCGGGACCAGAAAAAAAGTTTCATTTTGTAGCACAGTGTAATCAGAGCCATTGTGAGCTTGTCGGACGGAGCCTTGGGGATTCCTTCTCCCCTAAAAATAAATTTTTCAGAAATTTTTTTTAAAAATATTTTTTATGAGCCAATTTAGAGCCCAAAACCCGGGGCCCCTCAAAGGGAAACATTTCTTGAAAATAAGCTCATAGTCTTATTTTCTCATTTAGACTTGAACCGACCCGGGGAGATTTATCCACCGGGGGGGGGATAAATCCCCCCTGGCTACTCTCTGTGGCTCTTTCTAATTGCGGAATACTTTGCTCAGTGGCGCAACTAGGTTTTGCTCCTGGGGGGGAGGGGGGAGGTTTGAAAAAAATTAAACAAAAAAATTTGCAAAAAGATTTCGGGCGGGGGGGGAGACTAAAGCCCTAAACGACCCCCCTCCCCAGCTACGTGCTTGAGCAGAGGATAAACCAAATTAAATTTTTATATAAACAATTTAAAAAAAATTACGTTTGCCGTAGTGAGATCAACCATTATTTCTCCTGCCTTTTTTTGTTGTGCCACTGACTTTGCTTAAGGAAGCCAGAAGCGAAGAAACCAATTTAACAAACCTCTTCAAAAAAAATTATGCAATTTCGTATTTTATCATTTAATATATTCATTTTTAGGTATGTCCATGTGAAGAGTCTAACAAAAAAGAAAGAAAGGATTCCCTTATGCGTCACATATGTTTATGTCATAAAAAAAAAAAAAAACAACTACTGGAGGATAGAATTTCATCACTGTGGGTGTGAGTAAGTTGAATGTTTTCTCTATAAGCAAATTAAAAATAGCTCAAATAATAAAGAAAGGAAAAAAAAACTTACGCGCATCCAATATTTTTATTTGATTTGAAATAAAAATTAATATTAAACTTAAAGGAACGTGATTTGACGAAGAAAAACGTCCAAAAAAGGTTTTTACTCCTAAAGAGGGTGAGAAGATCCTGAAAATAAATAAAATTTATTAATATTTATTTAAAATTCACTTAGTCAAGTTTCGATTATTCGGTTTGAAATCTTCGAATTAAATTTTTAATTACGTACAGTACTTGAAAAACGAAAGATTTTTCTAAATTTTTATTAAGCTAAAAAAGTTTTAAAAAAATTATTATAAAACAGGAAAAGATTTTTGCTTGAACCCATTATCGTACATCCGGCTTGGTGTAGTTGGTAACGCGCCTATACTATACCGAGGGTCCAGGGGCGGATTAATGCAATTTTGTCGGGGGGGGGGCGGTTTTTTTTTTTTATTTAAGGACTTTGTCGGCCATTTAGACCCCTTTCCTATTTATTTAAATTGATTGGTAACAAATTCAATTGAAATTAAAGAGCGGAAATCATAATTTCTTTAGATTACTAGTTTTTATAACTTTTTGAATTTCTTCTCGGGGGGGGGGGGGGGGGCGATCGCCCCCACCCCCTTTAATCCGCCCCGGCGAGGGTCGCCCCAGGCAATTCGAGGATTTTATTTAAGACATTTGTATACCAAATGGCTTAAATAAGAATGCCACAACAAAGCCTGGAATGGCTGAAATAGTCCCAAAATTTTTTATTGTGAAAATATTTATCATTTTTTCTAAAATTTTCTTTTTATTTTTGCCTGATGGCCATTGGCTTTTCTAAAATTGTTTTAATAAATTTTATTAATTATTAATATCTTGAATGAAGAGAGACAGACAGACCTAGATACTTAAGAAAGATCTGGTTCAAGTACACATACTGTTTATTCATTATCCACTCTGATGAATCAGGCTAATTTATTCAACAAATCTGTTTTGATTCAAATAAAATATATCTGTCTATAAGTACAGATTGAGAATTGAAGAAATAAAAAATTATTCCAAGATCAACATAATATTTTTAACTGAAGAAAAAAACGAAATTAATTCCGAATTGTTCCTGGCCCATAGCAGAGAGGTGGGTGACTTACCTCTTGTTTTAGGGGTGAATGCTTCGCTTTCCATCCCGAGCGATGAAATTTTTCTAAATTATATTAGCTACCAATTAATTTAGACGGGGTATAATTAGCCTCAGATGCCGAAAAAAATAAAAATATCCCAAATATAAATATTATTTCACTTAATTTAATAGCTGGGGATTTATGAAGATCCCATTTTGGCTATTTGAAACAAAAATCAGTCGGACTCTAAGCTTCAAAGGCGCAATTTTTTCTGTTGTAACTGTTTCTTATTTATAAAAATCTGGTGTGACTGGTCGCACAGCAAACAACTTTCTCTTACCTTCGGTAATCGAAAGTTGTTCACACCAGATTTTTTGTGTCGACATATATTTAGTTCCCACCGATATACATGTATTAAAATTCAAGATGTAATAAAATTTATAAACATGGGAATATTTATATATTGTTACCATGGCAACCATTTCTCCTATCTTTTCTATGAAGTTCAAGAGTAAAGGCGCTTCAAACAATTTTGAGGGCAAAATGAGAATATACATTTGAAAGAGAATCTAAAAAATAATTGATTTTTGAATTTGAAGCCTCATAGCTCAAATATTTATGCTTAAAATTGAACACACACAGACAGACAGACTATGTCGCGAAAACTACATTTTTGGATTCAGGGCAGGGCCGGATCTAGGGGGGGGGGGGGGCAGTGGGTGCATGTGCCCCGATCGGCAGATATCAGGGGGCGGCAATTATAGAAAAATTTACTAAAAAAAATGTAAAATGATATGAATTTTGTATAGAAAATTTTAAGGAGGGGCGGCAAATTAAATTTTGCCCCCCTAAAAAATCTCGTAGTTCCTTCCGGCCCTGATTCAAGGAACCTCAAAACGTGTATATCCATCAAAATCTCGACATCGAATTTTTGACATGAATACAATACTTTCTCTCTCTCTATATATTAAAAATATAGAGGTAAGAGAAAGTAAAAATTGGATCTTAAGTAAGATTGAAGCACATAAAGGGACAACAAATAATTCTATTAAGCTAAGAAAATTATATTTTAAGAAACTAAATTAATTAGAAAAGGCGGAGAGAATGAAAGAAGTCCTTGCAAATAACTTCCTTAAAGTGATATAAACTAAATGAAATGAGACTGAGTGAGTGAGTAAGAGAATGAGAAGAGAAGAGAGAATGCTGAGGTCAAAAGTCAAAACATCAAACGAACAGAGATTCTTTTTATCTCCACTTTAAAAAAAAAAAGGGTCAATGATCATAACAATCTAGCAGATGAGAAAAATATCTTCAAGGCCAATAAAAAAATAAACAAACATAAATATAAACAAGATTAAAGTGAAATATATACATCCAGGGCGAACATTCACAAAGAATAAAAAAAAAAAAACGTTAATTTCATACTTGACAACATCCAAAAAAATTTTTTTTTATTAATGTCATGTCTTTTGTATGGCTGATGTGGAAAGGCAGTAAGTACAATGTGTTGTTTAATTCTATTTCGTTAATCTGCCTATAAAATACTTGTTAATTAAATTTTTAATGTAAAAGTTGTATGGATTATTGCAAATATTCTTTCACTTTTGTAGAGAAAATTTAAAACAGAGAATATTAAAAAAAAAAAAGATCAAAGAGCCCTCTTCACACCAACAACAATCGTTTATTGTTGATTAAATTCAAAAATAAAGTTGGATTTGCCCTTGGGTCCATAGGCGTAGCCAGAAATTTTTGATGGGAGGGTCAAGAAAATTTTTTCAAACATTTGAAAAATTTAAGATTATTTTGGTTTTTTTTTTAGCTCGAGTAAATTATTATATTTTACTTTCTCTTACCCTATATGAAATATAATTTGTATTAATAAAGCTTAAATATCTAGTCATGATTTGGATCCCATGGAGGGGGGGGTTTGAACCCCAAACCCCCCCCCCCTGGCTAAGCCTATGCTTGGGCCATAGCACAGTGATAGAGTATCCGCCTCGTGTGCTAGGGGTCATGGGCTCGCATCCCGACTCAAGCAACAAAAATTCATTTCAATTTAATTGGATACCAATAAATTGATATAAATAGAGACGGTGTCCAAATGGCCTCTGATGACGAAAAAGTCTATTAATAAATTTAAAAAAAAGTTGGATTTTGGAACCCCTAATCATGGGCGTAACTAGGGGGCCCACCCCCACACCAGAAGGCTCCCCACCCCATGAAAAATTGAAACAATATGGGGCCTTCCAGACTCCTCGGAGGATAGCTGGTCCCATGCCCCCACCCCCATGGTTACAAAGGTTGATGGTCCTAGACGAAAAAATTTATTTCAATTGAATTGGATACCAATCAATTGAAATAAATAGGGACGGGGTCTCAGTTGGCGAAAGAGACCTTGAAAAAATTTAAAAAAAAAGTTGGATTACAATATAAAATCGGAAGAGGGAAATTATCTCTGCATTTTTTGCTGGGGAGGTTGCAAGTCCTTTATGCCCTTCTAAAATCCCACTTATGCTTGCAGGTGCATTTTTTCAAACAGGTAAAAAAAGAAAAAAACGAAGTGTTTAAAAAGTTGTTAAAAAATATCAAATTATGATAACTCACGGACAAAGAGAGCTGGAGAGTTGCATACTGCTGGAGAGCCAGCAGGACTCTGGATCATAATTCCAGGCTTTCAACTCTATCCATCATCATGAATGGATCAGGAAGGCTGAAGAGGGGAACGGAACCAACGCGTCTCTCCTTATCTCAATTAGGGTATTTAACAACACACTGAGAATAGATCGTTTCGCAAAAAAAAATCATTCATTTTATAAAATAGTCCTATTTACTTATTTTTTTACTTTCTCTTACCTATATATATAGAGAGAGAAAGTAGTGGATTCATGTCAAAAATTCGATGTCGAGATTTTGATGGATATACACGTTTTGAGGTCCCCTGAATCCAAAAAAGTGGGTTTCGAGACATGGTCTGTCTGTCTCTGTGTTTGTCTGTGAACAAATATCTCAAGAACGAAAAGAGCTATGAGGTTGAAATTTTATATTTAAGTACTAGTACTTTACTGATGTACTTTTTAAGTACTTTTTCTCGATTTTCTCAAAATTCGCTCCAACGACTTTGATTAAAATTCCAAAATTAATTATTTTTTAGATACTCTTTAAAATGTATATTCTCATTTTGTCAATGAAATCTTCTGAAGACCACTTTAATCTTGAACTTATTAGGAAAGATAGGAAAATGGTTGCCATGGTAACAAAATATAAATATTTTCCTATGTTTATAAATTTTATATCTTGAATGTTAATATATCGGCGGAAACTAAGTATATCTCGACACAAAAAATATCTGGTGTGACAAGCACAGAACACAACTTTCGATTACCGAAGGTGGGATAAAGTTGTGTGCTATGCGACCAGTCACACCAGATTTTTTCTTTTTCTTTCTCTGTCGTTAATACCGCAATTAAACCAGCCCGGTGCATGGCCTTAAGCGTCCTCAAGGAAAGGAGAGCTTCCCTCGAAGTTGCCATCCATATACTCACAAGAAATGACCCCTGAATGAGGAGTGTACTTTTTTAAATTATTTATTGAAAAAGAATTGATTTCTTTTATCAATTAGAAGTTGAGGTGAATATGTGATTTTATCATTCAGGATCTCAAAAAGTGAAGACAGGTTTTCCCAGGGACCAAAACTTGTGGATGACGACCAAGTAGGCCTTTCTTCCCGTTCTTCTTCAACAGAAGTTAGCCAGGTCGTATCTTTAAAGCACGGGATGCTTCGACACGGAGATGCGGGATTAAAAATAAGAAGAGAAAGTGAGATGAAATTCCAAAAGTGATAAGTTATCAGGGAATTTATTAGAATTTCTATCCAACAATAAGATGCGTATTCGTAAATCTAATTTTCACATATCTATAAGCAGAAATTTAGTGAAGGGCACATACAAGGGAAGTTACAAAGTGATGATAATTAAATAAATGGTAAGGAAAAGAAAAAAAAATAATTTATAGGAAAAAATTAAAATTTTTATTATATATTTTTAAAATTCAATTGAACATTTTTAAAATTAATAATCATATAAAATTACAATATAAAAATATATAATGTATAACTATATAAATATATTTAAATATATATATATAGTACAGTTTATAAAGTAATGCAGCTAAGCATAGACTGAGAAGCAAGGGCGGATACAAGAAGGGGTAAAGGGGGTAATTACCCCCCCCCGAGATTCGAAAAAGATACCTTTTTTCGCAAAAAAATTTATTTTTAATGTAAAATTTTTAAAATTAATACTTAAAAATTTGATGTGTATTTATATTCTGGCAAACAAGTACAGAATGCGCTTTTAAATTACCGAAATTAAAAAAAAATAGTGTGCTGTGCGACGAGTCACACCAGATTACCCCCCCCCCCCCGAGAAACACCTCTGGATCCGCCCTTGCTGAGAAGTGAAGGACCGCATCGGAAAAAACTGTCCCACTTTACCCATAGGAATGCGGATTTTTGCTTATTTGAAAATAGGTTGTAATTTTCTAACAAAGTCCAGACATTATAGTCTTGTACCACATATTGTTTAAGAAGTAAGATGATTAATAAATAAATTAGAAATAATTTTTTATGAATGCTGATTAATTTGTTGAGTTGTTTAAAATATTTTCCAGTTTTATAAGAGATGATCTGAAAGAAAATAATATCATTATCATTATCAATTCATTACTATATAAAGAGCTAGCCGCTGACTTCCTGTCCCTGTGTGTATGTGCCTGTTTTCACGCTGATTGGCTAGAGTTACAGGAAGTGGAGTGGGAGAGGAAAATTTGAAACTTTAAAATTTTGCAATTGCTCACCGAAGTTGGGCTTTACCACTTGTTCAGGTCTATTCTCTAAAAACAGACGTTAAAATTTAAAATAAACAAATAGGTGTTAAAAAGTAATGTAAAAACATCAGCGTTAAAAAAATGCTATTCAAAATCACTTCCCTGCCTCAAATAGCTAATCTGTAAACAAAAACTTTAAAGCCAAAGCGTTAACATTTAGTAAATAGTGTTAAAAATTAATGTCATGTCTAGGGGGTGCCTTTAATATTTTAACATAGTGTTTAAAATAAACATGGCGTCCTTAACCTAAAAAGTAGGGTTATGATTTTGATAGCTTTGAAATAAAAGCAACATGTTAACGTCGCTGTTAAAACTTTGTTTGGAGAATAGCATTTTTTTAACGCTGAATGTTTCTACATTACTTTTTAACACCCATTTGTTTATTTTAAATTTTGTCTGTTTTTAAAGAATAGACTGACTATTGTATTTATTTTATTAATCCCACATAGAATAAAAAAAAATCAGCATATTTTTAAAAGATCAGGAAATTAGGATAATCTGAAAAAAATGTAGTAAAATATTCAACAAGACATGTGAGTGTTTTTTATTGGTGAGGCCAAACATCCCATGGCCCCCGGGAATCGAACCCAGGATCTCCGCCTTTCCGGGGCATAGGCGTGCTATCCATTGTACCAGGCCACCGGACCCTCGACCTGCACCAACAAAACTCACTTCCCCTTATATGCAGTTAGTCGCGCAATTTAACTATGTAGTAAAATAGTCTACCTGAGTAATTGATCAACACCTGCACCGCGTCTTTGTTCTACGGAGGCGATTTCATCACGCAGTGCTGGAAGAACTGATCGGGCGAGGGCTGGTTCTCGAGATGATAAAGTTTGTAGAGCCCGGAAGACTTGGAGTGATTTGAATGCAAGGTATTTACGGATAACCGTCGCCAAAGTTGGAGATATTTGCTCTAACCTAAAAAGTATTTCGAGTAAAATTAATTTGAATATTTTAATATTAAGAAGACAAAAGATATTTCATGTTAGCGAGGCGAATAGCTGAATCAATATGTAGTAGAAAAAAAAAGCTGTGTTTATTTCTTTATTTAAAAACATACAGCGACTTTTCGGTCGACTATGCTACCATCTTCATGGCTAGAGTTCAGTCAACAGAAAAACCTCTTAAGTTCTTTGACAGACATTTAATAAAATACATTATGATCTATCAGATATAATGCATTCAGCGCCAAAGTCAATATGACTGAAAGTATTGGTTTCATGTTAAAAATTCTATGTCGAGATTTTGATGGATATACACGTTTTGAGGTCTCCTGAATCCAAAAAAAGTGGTATAGGCCTAATGTATATAAAATATACCATAATTCAGTTCCAAACATTTATAATTGCTGTACTTATATGATGTTGTACCTTTGAACTGGTCAAAGGTACAACACCAGTACATTCTGTCATAATTTTGTGACAAATTATGAAAGAGGGGGTTATAATGACAGCTTCAAAATTTTAAGAGAAGTTATACGATAAGTAGCAAATAACAACAGATGAGTTTCACCTTTCAAACTGGTAACATTCAAAGCTCACAACACAAAAATAAACGTATAAAATACTTACTTTTTAGTAGCGAAAATAGATAAAGTTATTTCTTTTCTAAATAAACAAGCTTTTATCCTCAAAAGCACGACAGAGTATTTCTTTGGTGGCAGGTCTGTAAACTAGTACCTATAGCATCCTTATTCAACTTCTAGATTTCCCCAGAGGGCTGGTGGTCAAAGGTACAAGCTGATCAAAGGTACAACACCTTCCCCTACTATTATACATGTAAATAATGAAAGATTTTAGGCTTGAATGAAAATAATGATAACTGATGCGAGCCAAATATATCTATAAAACCATTTAGAGCATTTTTTCTTGGCTGCCTCTGCCTCCATACATCCTTCACTAAATATCTACAGTCACAACTTGCACCTCATATATAGTATAAAAGAATTATTCATTGAGACAATGAATGAGAAAAAAAAGATGTGTACTAACCGACAATGAATTAAAAGGCGGCTGATTATTTGCAGAGAGTTTTCATACCAATTTTGAGCAGATTCTGATCCTACAATGACAAATAATTCAAAAAGTTTTCCCACACAAATATCAGCCACTAATGGGATGCAATTTGGAATCTCGAGAGCATCCAACAAAAGTGACAGAGCCTAAAAAAAAAAAAAAAATTAAACTATTGAAATGCTTTTAATATTTTTTTTTTTAACTCACGGATGAAATATGAGGATGAGTATTCGATCCTCTGAGACCAAGAAACGTGTTTGCAATCGTCTCAAAAATAAACCGAGATAGTGACTGGTTATTTCTCAGGCAATTAAGAAGAGGATGTTTTTGAGGTGTTTGTGGTCTCGATGTGCTAAAAGGCCGGGCTGAGAGAGAGAGTGTTGATGTTATGGAAGAAGAATTCAATCGATGAAGATAATGAATGATAAAATCACGAATAGTTCGAGAAATGAACGGATCATTCGCATGATCTAATCGCCAAAAACCTGAAAAAAATTCCAAAAGTTAATGATTATAAATAATGAAAATAATAATACCATTAAACTTTGTGTTTATTAAAGCTTTTATGCTTTGTATTATTTTATGATTTCATATTATTATTATTATAATTATTATTATTAAGGTTATGGAGAAGAAACAACCAGCGACTGCTTTCCACGTCAAAATAACCATCCTCAGTGCATGGTTTGCGTTAGCCTACCGAAATATTTGCAAATAAACTATTTTGACGTGGAAAGCAGTCGCTGGTTGTTTCTTCTCCATAACCATAATTCAATCGTCCCAGCATACGTGATTTCTATAAATATTGTACAACGTTTCGATTGCTTATTCTGCAGTCGTTTTGAAGTTCTGTACACTTGTTCCGACTCAAGCGAACTAACATTTAAGAGAGGCACACAACTGCTCCTTAGAGGTTAGTTCTCTTGAGTCGGAACACGTGAACAGTACTTGGAAACCACTCCAGAATAAGCAGTCAAAACTTTGTACAATATTTATATTTTTAATAAATAATTAATACAAAATGTGATCCATAATTAAAAACTCCCATAATATCATTAAATTTTATTAATTTAATATGGAAAAATGAAATTATTTTGACGTGACGTCTTATAATGCATGTATGGTATAGTGGCCGGGTAGGAAAGCATGCACGAAAAAGTTAGCGGCTTGAAAAACTCCTCTGTCTTAAGAGGTATAATTATGTTGAATATACGGTTAGGGAGAATGATTCTCCAGCTAAAGATTACCCCCCGGACCTTTTTTTCTTTTTTTTTTTAGATATGACGTCATTTTATCGCATGAGCGGCTAATGAGATCAGACTAAATTTGATGTTAATTTGTGCAGAAAGAAAAACTCTAATTGACTATATAAAAAATACCGAATAAATAACTCTAAAATCAATTTTTTTCTTGAAAAACCTCATTTTTTAAGCAAAAGTCAACTGCCAATTTTATAGAAAGTTAACTTGTTAAGAAGATTATTTTATTTCTTTGTGTCTTCCTTTGGGAAAAAAATATACTAACCTTGTAAAAACAGTGCATACGTCCGCCGAATAGAATTGTTAACGAAAGTATGAAGACGAAACTCAGGTTTATAGATAGCGTTCGGTAATAAAAGTAAACTAACAAGTGATGGAAGAAGACATTTTGGATTAGCCTGAAAAAAAAAATATTTTGAAAAAAGTCGCAAATTCAAACAGCATAAAGAATAAATATTTACTTTAGTATAAATGAGTTGACCACAAGAGAAAACCAGTTTAGAGGCACAGGAGTAAATCCGATCGACGATTTCGGCGGATGCTTTGGGATCTTTCATCACATTCCCAATTGCTCGTTCCAATTGTCCAAAATATAAAGAACATCTTTCTTTAAAAGCGATTCGTTCACCAATTCCTTCTATACGGGAGGATTGTTTTGAGAGAAGTTGAATCCAAGTATCGACAGGATCCGAAAAATTTAAAGAAATGTCATGCAAGCGACACATTGCTTTCACTTCCGGCAACCGAGAAATTGCTTGGGTCAAATCACAACACGTTGAAGAGCCGCTGTCTGAATTCACTGTCACCATGCACCTAGAAAATTTAAAAATATTAATACCATCATTTGAAAGAGATGTGGAGATCCTTCCATTGAATGTTCCAAAATAACGAAGATTATAATTAGAATATAAATAGGCCTACTATACAACGTTTCGACTGCTTATTCTGCAGTCGTTTTCAAGTAGGCCTACTGTAAACTTGCTCCGACTCAAGTGAACTAACCTCTAAGGGATCGTTACATGCATTTTATATACGACTTCAGTGCCATCTTCAGTCATTCCTATAAAGTTTGTGTCTAACTTAGATGGCGCTGACATCGTTGTATATAAAATGCACGTTAATCTAACGTTTAAAGTGAGCGTCTCGGGGTGCTAATTTTGGGACTTTCCAGCGGCCACAATTTTGAAGCTATCGACCTCAAATTTTTTTTAAATTAAAGCTATTTAAAATATCTACAAATAATAGCAGCCCTTTTTTTTGATTTTCGAAAAAAAAAAAAATTTTTTTAGATTAATAGCATTAAATAAAAGATATTTTAAAAAAAGGAGCTCTATAAGTTGTAGATAAATTAAATTAGTAATCATTGTGTTAAAGAATAATTAATCTTTTGCCTTTAATTAATTAGCTGGAAGGTCTAGAATGAAATGCAATTTGTCCCTTATATTCCTATGGGGAAAACTAACGCCATCCTTGCCGCCTCGAGTCAATCGTGTTTTAACGGTTTTTCGAGACGCGCACCTTAAAGAGCTCTCGGGCTTGGTGTAGTTAGTAGCGCGCCTGCCTTGTATACCAACCTGAGCCATGCTTGAATTGCGATAGTTTCGTAATGAGGAAGATGTTCTTCCAGAGCTCGAAGAACTCGATCTTCGGAAAAAATCTGTGTTAGGAAACGTACAATGACATCTGCATGTATTTCACTTGAAGTAAAATCTGTGTATAAGTTGGTGAAATTTTCTGTTCGGTCCCGATCTAGTTCAGCAATTGTTAGAGCAGAAGCGAGATCCGCGATTTGAAATGGAGGCGAGTCTGAAAGAAAGAAAAATAATAAGATAGATGAAGGGGGAAAAGTTTGTAAAATTTTATAGGAATTTACAATTTGAAGGAGAGGCAGCAGCATTGCGAATATACGTCAAAACATGATTATTTAGCGCATCATGAAGAGGAATATTTAATCCTGTTGATGGCCGACAGAGGCGTGTAGCAGCGAGAAGACAAATATCCAAAAGACGACACTGCTCCGCTTGGCTAGCGTTAGAAAGAAATTGCGGGATCCAAATATCTAATTAATAAAAAAAAAACATGTTTAGTTTTTTTTTTTTTTTTATTTATAAAAAATATTAAAACTAAAGTAGGAATTTACCTATAAGAAGATGTTCTAGCTGTGCTGAATTGGAAACTTCTAGTAGATCATTAAGTCCATCGACAAGAATCCTAACAACAGTGGATGCGTCTGACGATTGATTTCTCATCAGAGTGATTTGATTGGCGTATTTGAGAATAGGCGATGTAAGCCAAGTTAGATCCTCTTCGAGAGATTCCGTGTATCGTGAGGCATGTATCAAAAGAAGTGCAATATGAGCGAGCCAAACTACTCGGCGACGTGCAGAGTCCAAATTCTCAATCTCCACTAATGAGAGCAACTCATGCAATTTCTTTGACTAAAATTTTAAAAAATTTCTAAAATATACATACATATTCTCATATCATTCGTAAGTAAAATCTAATGGAGGCATGAAAATACCAAAATCTTGTGTGGCCGATCGCACCAGATTTTTTTGAATCGAGATATATTTAGTTTCCCATAGCACCTTAGTTCCAAACTTGCATTTTAAATGTTGACTGCTTGAAATAAACTATCGTTATTTTTCAAAATTTTAATCTCATATTTGAATATTTTATAAACAGAATCCTACATAAATACAAAGGTTCATAAGAATTGGAAAAAAAATTTTTAAATGTGTAAAAAGTTCCAAAGGAGACCCCCTTTTGAATCGAAATTAAAATACAAATCTCCATAGGAATTTAACTTTACATTGGCTCTATAGAAGGAAGGGCCGGAAAATGAATTTGAAATACATCAGTAAAGTTACTTCAAACAATTTTCAGGGCAAAATGAGAATATACCTGTAACATTTTAAAGAGCATGTAAAAAATAATTGATTTTGGAATTTTAATCTAAAATTTTAGAGCCGATTTTGAGAAATTCGAAAAAATTGAAAAAGTACTTCAATAGAGTACTAGTATTTTTTTGCCGATTTTGTTCAAAAGTTTATTTTGAGTGTCAGGAAGAGTACCTAACTTAAATATAAAATTTCAATCCCGTAGCTCAATTCCTTCATGCTTAAAATCGTTACAAACACACACAGATCATGTTACAAAAACCACTTTTTTGGAATGAGGGGACCTCAAAATCTCGATATCGAATTTTTGACATGAATCTAATACTTTCTCTATATATTACATATATAGGTAAGAGAAAGTAAAAAAGTGATATACACTTCGTTCTGTTTTTTCAATCGGAGAATCCAAACTTGTTTTCTTCTTTTTGCCAAAATTATGAATGTGTCCCTATCCCAGTAATTTTAATTTCTTGTTTTTCAGATCAATGGAAGAAAAAGAAAAAAATACTTACAATTTCATTCAATTCAAGACTCAAGGAAAGAGTGATAAATAGCGAGACAAGATGATAAAATCCTAATTCTCGAAGGGAAGAAACTTTGCTTGCTGATAATTTAATATAAATACGGCCTCGGACCTGAAGTTAAACATAAAATTTAATGCAGAGATTTATTAAAAAAAAAATTATAAGCTATAATAAATTTTAAAGTACCTGCTGCCAAAGTCGAGAATCAAAAGTGTCGATTCTGTTTTTTCTTCGCTTTAATTGAATGAAAATCAATCGGAGAAATAATTCGAAACTTGTTGCATTTGTCAAAGAATTTCTGAGATCTAATCGACTGCGAATTTGTTCGAGCAAAGCCTGCCCACTAGTGCTATAAATAAAATTAACTAACAATTAGTAGGAGTATTAAGACAATCAATTATTATGACGTGTAACATGAAAGAGGATATAAATGATCCTTTTGAAACTCGTGTAAGATCTATAAGATCTATTAGATGATAATTTAATATTTTTACTCTATTCGGCTGATAAATTAATATTTCTTCTCATAGTTTAAATTTAATTAAATTAATAAGCACCTACATTTTTATCAGCACCAATGGCTAATGGGTGACGTTCAACATTGGGTAGATATCTATTTAGCAGGCCGTAGCCAAAAATATCTTTTTTGGATGGCAGGGAGGGTGGGATCAGAATCTTCTTGAATTTAATATCAAATAAGTAATAGAGATTTAAAAAACAAAAATTGTTTACCAAATAACAGCCATTGAACTTAGAGGAGCTCCTTGAAGCATAAATGTACTATTGAGTTTTTTATGGTAATACTCCCAGAGTATTGTCACTGGTTCACTTCTAGGAGGCCAAATTTGGACAATATCTAATATAATATGAAGAGAAACACGCATTTGTTGCTCAGGGGTATCTTGGGCTGCAATGTGCTTAAGGACACGATCCATCAATTGGCAATTACTCTCCATCTAAGGAAAAATTAAATAAGATAAATGAATAATTCATGTTGAAAGTGGTGGCAGTGGATTTTTAATGAAGGTAGAGACTGAGGCAGCCGAGAAATAATGCTCTGACAAGTCTATTCTCTAAGTAAAAACGTTAACTTTTAACATCTGAAATCAGCGTTAATTCATTTTAACACCTCCTTGGCACAACCTGGCCACACCTTGCTATTCTCTAAGCAAAAACTTGAACGTCAAAGCGTTAACATTTAGTCAATAGTGTTAAAAATTAATGTCATGTTGCAGGGGGTGCCTTTAATATTTTAACGCCGTATTTAATTCATCAAAATGGCGTATTTAACCAAAAAGTAAGGTTATGATTTTGCCAGTTTTGAGATAAAGCAACATATTAACGTCGCTGTTAAAACTTGGTTTAGAGAATAGCATTTTGTAACGCTACTAGATTGAAAATAACAAATCAAGTTAGTAATGCGCATGAGCGAGAGGTTATCGAGAGGTGTAAAAACACGAAGAGAAAACATAGTTATCTTCATATGGATCGTTAACACATGGTACTAAAAGAAGTAAAATGTTAACGTCGAAAACTTGGTTTAGAGAATAGCAATTTTTAACGCTGGTGTTATTACTTTACTTTTTAACACCAAATTTATGATGTTAAATTTTAACGTCTGTTTCTAGAGAATAAACCTGTGAATGCTTTACCAATTAGCCGGAAATGTTTCGGTACATACTAATAAATGCAGCCTCAGCCTCTACAGTTGCTTCAATAAGAATATATTTATTTCGCCACTCTGATTGTCCTATAGGAAAACTTTTACTTAATTGTTCTAAGCATTCTAACTTGATTTACCTTAGTAAATTCTTTCTCTTTAAAAGACCCATCATCATCGTATGCAAACAATTGAGCAAGATGAGATAGAGCCCAGAGGGTAAACACAGCTGGATTTGAACATTTATAAGACTTTGGAAAGTAAAGATTTCCACAGCTTGAATTCCCAGAATCAGAACTTGTATGAGAAGATGTGGTGAGAAATTGTTCTAAAATTTCGTTTATATAAAACCAAAATGACTAAAACAAAAAAAAAAATAGAATTTTTTAAATAAAGTTCATAAAAACCTTAATAAAAAGCAACTTATTTATATTTTTGTAATGAATTTTAAAATAAAAAAGTAAATTACCTCGGTTTTTTTATCTGAATGTAATTTATTTACAAATAAAAGTATCATTATCCATAATTCTTTTAAACATGTACAATTAAAAAAACTTTTTTGATTAATCTCATTTAAATTTATCTGAAAAAAGTTGAGATAAATATAAATATTTCGAAGAACAAATGCTCAATAATATTATACCTTTTCAAACCGTAAACTGGCAACAATTAATAGTTCAGAAATGAAGTGTTTAATATATTTCTCTACTTCAGGTATTCGTTGTTGATGGATATGATCTGGATCATCCACTTGGGACTGGAAGGCGACAAGTTTTGCCAAATAAACTGCTTCGTGAAGTAAATATGTTAAAGTAAGATGTAACCAACGCAATTCTAAATGTAAATGAAATAAGTGATAAGAAGCCATCTGGTTCTGTAAATAAAAGAAATAAAATAGGGGAGTTTTCCCCCGACACATACAAAAAATAGAGAGACACACACAAATGTTGTAATTTGGAAATCTAACATAACACAATTTATTTTTATTTAAAAAAATGATTACCTTATTCCCTGAACTAGAAGCAGTATGATGGAGAACATAATCAGGTAATTGAGAGAGATTTCCAAGAAGAACTCGTAATGAATATAATTTAGGCATCAAAATTTCCATAACAGAATCAATGTATTTATAATTAGATTCATCGAGAGAAATACTTGAAAAAAAAAAATCAATTAATGAAAATGTTAGAGAAACAAGTATATTATAGCAAATAAAATAAGAGAAAGTAAAAATACCTAATGATGAACTCTCGGATGAATTGAAGCCATTTATTGATTTGTTTACGAACTTCAAAAAAATTTGATTCTTCATTATGAATAGGAATTGAGAATTTTCCAGCAACAGAACGACAAGATGTTTTTGTGCAAGAGTCCAGGAAAAGAAGTTTTTTCCTAAAAGGAAAATATTTTAATATGGAACCATTGAAGAAAGGAAGCAGAGTGAGAAGATCCCAAATTTAATGAGTGATTCGAATTTCATTTAAAAACAATTATAAAAAATATATTCCAAAGGTAAGTATAAAAGGATTAAAAAATATTTCTTTTATTTTATTTTTTCTCTTTATTGATGAATAAATTAAATCAAGAGAAACAAATTTGATGTTCAAAGTAATTATTTTGTATATTATTGATTCTACGTAGGCAGCCAGGACGAGAAATAAAAGGCTATTTTATTTCACTGTGCTCGTCGACGTTTTGGGTGCTAATCGCGCCCTTCCTCAGGACTGACCAGGTGTCAATATAAAAATTAGATGTCATTTGTTTAAGTTTTTAACCTTTAGATTACAAAGTATAATTCTAGATAGCAGGTACGCTTTGATTCAATTTAAGATGTTAAAGCAATTTTCTCGATTAGAATATTGAATTAAATATATCAATAATATAGACAATCTCCAGCCAAAGAAAATATATCTTCAGGTATTATTTTGTCTTATGATCAGAGAAGTTGAAAATGACGCTTTAGGGAATATATCTTATGTGATTTATTAATTAATTTGGTTTATATTATTGAGATTAATCTTTTGTTCCTATGGCTCATACTTTAATGCTTATTAATTAAAATTAAATATATAATATTTTTAATTTACCTTGTCATATTGAAGAAAATTTGAAAGTTTTCTAGTGCTGCATAATTTTTTTCATAAATTTGTCCAAATAATTCGACTGTCGAATTTTGATTTGGGCTCTGATTTTCTTTAATAAATAAATATTTAATTTCACCACTAATTAAAAATCCATTTGGTGGCAGTCGATTATCTTTTATTAAAACATTCCCAAGACAATCGAAACATTTTAAATTATTTTCAGGGACATCTTTAAAGAAGAGATTAATAAGGATATATATATATATGATTAAATTTAATAAATAATTACATTTGAATAATATACCTTCTTTAATTTGTTCCAATTCATCAAAGGAAAATTCATCTTCAAAAATAATTGGTGAAGTTGGCGGTGTTTTCATTTTATGCTGATTTTAAATGACAGATACTCTGGACCATGGACATAGAGAGAAAAACAGGGATAGTAAACTTTACTTGATGGTTATTGTTTTATGAAAAACAGAAATAAAATGATTATGTGTTATAAATTAAATAAAAACAATTCTTAATTTATTATTTTATTTTTACATAAATCTTTTTTGAACAGAAAGACCTTTCAATCGGCATATATTTTCATTGTAAGTATCGAACCTGATAAACCTAATACAAATAAAAGCACGGAAGTGTCCCATCTGGTTATATTTAATCTGTGGTTTGAATTAAGGAGCGCCATATCATTTGACAGTTGACAAAACTGAATCGAAAGAAATCAAAAACTGATAAAATATAAATAATTGTTTTTCTCGCGATTCTTGATTTGTACCATGATCTGTACAATGGACATTATTTTTACAAAAGCATGTTTAAATTTTAAATTGCAAAGACTTGGCAATGTAAGTGGCTGATAAAATGCAACTTAATTTATATCATTCTATAAATATATATTATTGCTATTTGTTATTTTACAGATGTTTTCGAGGTGCAACCCTAATTTATTTAACTGCCCAGCATCAATCAAAAATTAAAAGCCAAAGAAAAAGAAATATGGCACATTGAAAAAGGCCTATTAAAAGCCAAGCAAATAATTTCCGCACACTGAGGACATTATATCAAGAAATATGATGAGAAAAGAACTGTTCCCAAGGACTATTTGTAAAAGGTATTTATTTAAAGTGACCACATTTTCATTGAGACAAATGGGATGAAATCGTCCGAAACCGTAATCGAAAAATCATTTGACCTTTTTTTTCTTTTTTTAGTAAAATTTCCAATCATTTGCTCAATTTTTTAAGTATACGAATCTCGTCCAATCTTTTCAAAGATAAGTTTTCTCGGGTTATGTCGTGTTGGTTTTTGAGATTTACTCGACGTTTCGGTTTTCCTTTTGAAGCTATTTTCAAGAGTAAGGGATTAGGAGGTGTAGGTGGAGGTGGGTTGTTTACAGGATCGTTGCTTTCCTGGTCACCACGACAAGTAACTCAACAACCAACTAAACGCAAGAAAACTTCCCTCCGCATATATATATATACATTTGAGGTTTGGCCATATACACTATGCTAACGAGCATACAATAACTTATGTACTTATTTTATATTTTACTAGCCGCAATTTACTCCTTCGTCGGGAAAGTTTATTGCTAATTTGGTATATTTCTTGTGAATTGCAAGTGTGCTCTAGATGTTTCAAGTGAGGGTAGTAGGGACAATAGTTCCTATTTTTGGCATTGCCTTTAGGTCAGAGCCGTATGTCTGAGAAGCTGGCCATAAATCATAAAGCTGCCAAAAAGAAAAGAATAGATATTGAAGAAATTTAATTATAATTAATTTCCCAAAATATATAAGAGATTCCCTTGCAGCATCTATTGCGATCTCCGCTCTAAAGAGGCTTTTCTAATAAATCTTCGGTCATCTGTCCTTCTCCATGTGCAGAGAATATTATTCTTGTTTGTAAAATACAGTATATATAATTATAAGGTGACTGGATGGATTGACATGTGGCGTGATCCGCACGTTTCCGAGGAAGCAGACACTTAGGCCATTGTGGGCCTGATGCAGGTCCCTTGTGTCATTGCGCCAGATCATATCTTGATCATTATACCCTCCATCATAGCCAGCTCAACTTTAATAAGAAAACTAGCAATTTGTTAGAAGTTGTGTTTTTATCATTGACTTCAGAATGGATAATTTAGTCGATGATACCGCTGGATAACAACTAAGGATGTATATTGGATATATAAATAGGAAGAAATCAGGATTTAATCAATTACTTAAAGATTCCACCTGAAAATATCCCTTTTTAATCATAGACCATTTTAGAAAAATATCACAAATTTTTTTAATTCAAAAAAAAGTTTAAGCTTTTATTTGATAGAATGAGTACCTGTGTTAAGGGTATATCTTAATTCTATAACAATATCAATATATTATTGCTTTATTTAAAAGTACAAAATTATGAAATTTATTGGAAATTCTTCTTAAGGAAATTAATAAGGCCATTTGTACTGGAATCATGTGTATTTATAGGTAGAGTGTTAGAGAGTTCTGGTTCAATTGCCTTTGCTAATTGTTTACCCAGCTCAACCCTGAAAAAAATTAAATAATTATAATCAGAATAAGCATTTTTTAAATTATTTAGTTTATAAATAACATACCCCCATTGATCAAAAGAATTGATATTCCAGATAATTCCTTGAGTGAATATTTTATGTTCATATATAGCTATGAGAAAAGCAAATTATTTTTACATTGAAATTTTAATTATAATTTTTTGTTTTTTATTGATTTTAAATAACTTACCTATCAGAGCTCCTAAAGTAAATGGAGTGAGCTTTCTCACAATAATAGAATTACTAGGTCGATTGCCTTCAAATATTTTATGTGGCAAAAGTCTTTCCAAAGCCTCCCCTTTTAGACCTGAATTTTCTAATTCCCTTCGAGCTTCAATTTCGTTTTTACCTTTCATTAAAGCTTCAGTTTGTGCCAAGAAATTGGCCAAAAGAATCTGTAAAACAAAAAATTATTAAACTTAAGAAATACTTAATAATGAAAAATATATTGATATAAGAGTATGATTTTATTATTAACCTTATGATGAAGAGTCCCCTGAATGAGATTATGAGTTTGCGCTGGTGCAATAAAATCGGCAGGAATTAAACGAGTACCTTGATGTATTAATTGGTAAAAGGCATGTTGTCCGTTCGTTCCAGGTTCACCCCAAACTATTGGCCCAGTTGAATAGCTGACTCTTTCATTAGACTTTGTAACATACCTAAAATTAAACAAAAATGAACACTAAGCTACCTAAAGACCACCGGGGAGTATTAATTTATTGTCGATAAAAATGGATTCAAAAAAACATGGGGAGAAACCCACTTTACTAATAAAATATCTCTGTGAACTTGTAAAACACTATATTTTCGAGAATTGTAATTTGGAAACAATAATAATTATTGCATCAGGAATGAAAGTTTGAAGAAGACGTAGCCAGGATTTTTTCTTTGAAAAACATATTTCTAACAGCTGACGTTTCGGCTTTGGTTAAAGCTATCCTCGGAGCTATAAACAACGAACATTTTTCTTTTATAAATATAGTTTTACAATCATTTTTACAGAATGAAAATTATGTATATATATTTGTACAAATTGTACAACATACATTACATTTGTACAGCTGCCCCCCGCTGGGTACGCCCATGTATATGTACATAATAACATCTAACTGGTATTGTGTTATTATGTACATATATTTGTAAAAATTGTACAACATACATTACATTTGTAGTAGCAGTACATTTGTACAAATATATGTACATAATAACATCTAACAGGTATGATTTTCATTCTGTAATAATGATGTAAAACTATATTTATAAAAGGAAAATGTTTCGTTGTTTATAGCTCCGAGGATGGCTTTGACCAAAGCCGAAACGTCAGCTGTTAGAAATATATTTTTTAAAGAAAAAAATCCTCGGTGCGTTTTCTTCAAACTTTAATTCCTGATACGAATCCCACAAGCTTTAAAATACCCTTAGGCCCTATACTAAATAATTATTGCGTTTTATACCAAAGATATTTTTATATTTATAAACGTACTTTCCATTAGATTCCATATCGCCTTGTTGAAAATATGCTGCAAATCTATGCATATATTGATCATAAGGGAGGAGGGCATGTGTTTCTGCTCCAAAGAAATTGTGATACCATACACCTAATAAAGCCAATATTACTGGAACCTAAAAATAAAATTATAATTATAATATCTAGCAAAATAAAATAAAATCTAGCCAACAAAACTTACATTTTTATCCAAAGGAGCAGTTTTGAAATGATTATCAATATAATGAGCCCCTTCTAACAGCTTTTCAAAGTTATCAAATCCAATATACAGGGCTATACTCAACCCAATAGCAGACCAAAGAGAATATCGTCCGCCAACCCAATCCCAAAATTCAAACATATTTTTTTCATCAATTCCAAATTCTTTGACTTTAATACTATTCGTTGACAATGCAACAAAATGTTTTGCCACTGCTTTTTCCTGAAATTTAAAATATTTATATTTTTTATTTTATTATTATCTTTACAAAATTTACTTACATCGATGGCTTTTTGTAAAAACCATTTTTTAGCTGAGAGGGCATTTGTAATTGTTTCTTGTGTTGTAAAGGTTTTTGATGCTATTATAAATAAAGCGGTTTCTGGATTAAGTTTTTTCAAAACCTCAGCTAAATGGGTGCCATCAATATTTGAAACAAAATGAACTCGCAGTCTTCCAGCAAAAGGTTTAAGAGCTTCGGTAACCATAAGCGGGCCCTGAAATACATAAGCAGAAGATATTGCCCACGAGTGTTTGGAAAGACATATTGAGATATTGTTGCAGATATGTAACTTCACAAAAAGTGGAGAGGCAGCTAGGAAATTAGCTTCTACGAAATGAAACTCAATAGTATTGGAGGCAGTTTCGGCTTTAATTAGATAACACCCTCTATTTTTTAGGGGGGTTTTTGATGTCTTATTATTACGCGGAATGAATTTTTGATTGTTAGGCATTGTTGGATTTTCATCAAATAAAAATGAATGCTTGACCCTCATAATGACAAAACTTTCCGCCTCTCTCTGATTCCGCCAATTGGTGGGAGAGGGGGGGGGGGGAGAACTCATGGGAAAGCATTGTCTTGATAGCTCTAATGCTTCAAAACGAGTGCTGCAAGGACACAAAGATACGCCACTGGTCAAACCAGTTTTTTTTTTAAGAAAATGTTCTTTAGTTTCCTCCTTCATATTAAATACAAATTAATTGCAATTTTACAATCGTGATTTGAAAATGCAAAATAACACTTAAAATGAATCAGCGAATCTCTTTCCAAATTATTTTCAAGGTTTATTATGCAACAATATTAATGAAGTATTTTCTATAATTATAGAAACCGGAATGAAAAAGAATTCTTTACCTTGTAGTAAGGAATAAAAAAAGAGCGAATGCAGCTATATTTATTTCGTTTTTTAGGCACTTCAAGCCGACGTTTCGGTCAGATTTGCGACCATCCTCAGGACTGAAGTGTGTCAATACAACTCTTCAATAAGTCGAATGGCGCAATTGTGTAGAATATTTCTTGCCATTTGCTGTGCCATATTAGATTCTAACCTTGACTCGCATAGCCTTTGGTCCTTATTAAATGGCAAGAAATATTTTACACTTTTGCGCCATTCGACTTTTTGACGAGTTTTCACGTCAGCCCTAAGGATAGTCCCAAATCTGACCGCAACGTGCCTAATAAACGAAATAAATATAGCTGCATTCGCTCTTTCTTTATTCCTTACTACAAGATCTACTCAGCTATCCATCTCACTCTAATTCTTTACCTGTTTAATTTTTTATTATTCTTGTGTAAATAAAAAAATTTATCTATTTATAATAGGGCTATCATATCTAATTTATTATCTATAATTTTGCCTTTCAACATATGTCCTGTTTAAGATTGTATTTCTTTTACGTAACGTTTAATTGTAAAAGGGAGTGTACTTAATAATAGAGCTCACCAAATCAGAACCACCTATTCCAATGTTAACCACATCCTCAATGGCCTTTCCGGAATAGCCTTTCCATTCTCCAGAATTGATCTAAAATAGAAAAAAATAAATATTTCTTTTATCATTTTGTAAACAAAATTTTTGATAATTTTGTTTTACCTGATGACAGAACTCTTTCATATGATCTAAAACTGCACGCACTTGGGGCATGACATCTTTGCCATCAACCAAAATCGGTTGAGATCCTCTATTACGTAAAGCTGTATGTAGAACGGCCCGATTTTCTGTAATATTTATTTTCTCCCCTCGCAACATCGCATTCCTTGCCCCTTCAACATTGCGCGCTTTCGCCTTTAAAACAATCAATTTTTTTTTTTAAATTCCTATACAATCTTTAAAATTCTCCTTTTAATTACCAAATTAATGAGATGAGAGAAGGTTTCCTCGTTAATTCTGTTTTTTGAAAAGTCCACAAGAATATCTCCATCGTTAGGTGTATTAAGAATTAAACTAAAATAAAAAAGAAAAATAATTATTGTTAAATAACATGCAAGGTCATATCAAAGTCATTTACCACTATACAAAACAATAAAATACCTGAATTTGTCAAAGCGATTCGGATCTTGTTTCATTAATTGATTAATGACAAGATTTTTGCCAGTTGTCTCATAATGTTGTTTGAGTTGAATCCAGGCTGGATCATTGATGAGTTGCTCGACGTAAGACATCTCTTCACTCTGCACTTACTTTCCACGTTGGCCAGTTGGCCAGCCACAAATCAAATGATTTCGAGTGAGCCTCGCGAGTTGACTCGTTTTCTCCGACCCCGAACTCACCTTCTATTTTTCCCCTACTCTTCTCCGGGCTCCATTTTAATTTATTTTCAAACTTTAGAGCCACTCCCGCCAATAACTTTATTTTCATTATCAAATGATTATAAAAAGAAAATATTTATTTAAATCATTCATTATAAATTTTTCAATATACATAATATATTAAAATAATCAAATAAATATATACATAAAAATATAATAAGATATATATTTTTAGAAGGTCATAAAACAGTTTGTCGATATTTTAAAGTGATTATCAGATGAAATTTGTCTAGTGAAAGTGTCAAAATAAGTGAGTATCAGCTGCAAAGGCTTAAAGGCCGGCCAAAGGCTCAAAGGCTATCTGTCTGTCCCCGTCAAAAAGTCTAACTAAGCAGAGCAGTCTAACCTCAAACTCTTCAAAGTCTTTCCAATTTATTTCCATTTGAACTTTGCACTTATCATAGGTACATTATTTAATTCTTTTATATATATTCTCTTAATAATCATCTAATATAATTGATATAATTACAATTTATCACATAATAAAATAAATCTAATCGAATTTTTTTTTTTAGATTATGAATGATTATATTTTAATAATATAAGTAAGAAAAATGAAAAATTAACCCTCCCTAGGGGTTTTTTTGACGATGGACGAAGTCGTATTACATGCTACACAAAAGTTTGAATCCCTCCAGGTATTTGAAATGTTCACTAATAAATAATTTGATAGATTAAATGTAAAAGATTTATTTTTCTTAAATCAATCTCTTCTAAAAATTTTTGCTTATTTCCCTTTTATTGTTTATTTTGTCCTTTAAATTTGAGATCAGTTTTGTTATATAATTTGAATATATGAAGTCATCATTTATAATTACCTTTCTATTAAATATTTTTTGAAGAAATGTTATATTTTTATTAATTTATTTAACTTTAAAAGCAGACTATATTTGTCTAATATCAATTAAAAATAAAATTTTCTTATATTAATTTCATTTTAATTAATTATATTCTAGGTCCACTTATACTCCAGTTGTCAGCACTTAAAACTTGGGATCAATTCTTATTTGGATCAAATCCATCGATTGTTGTCAGAGTTCTGGGAAGGACCGACCGGAGATCAAATACGAGAAAATGTTCAGAAACTCTGGCAGTTTGTTGTAGAGCTTTCACATGAGGCCAAAACGATTATTCTTAATCCTTCATTAATACAAAAATCACTATCACGATGTATAAATTATTTATCACAATATAGTAATGAATGTAAGTTGCATTATATAATCCTAGATAACTTTTAGCTACTTTTTTCAATACTTTTAGTCAATATTACTTGCTGACGAATATTTTGCTCTTATATATACATGACTGTATTGGGAAGCGAAATAAACAAATAAAATTTGATATTTAAGCTCGGTATATACCAATATTGCCGATTAGGTTAATTAGAAACTAACAAATTAGATAAACTTTAAAATATTATATTAATTGGATTCCACTTCAAAAAATACAGTGGGAGTAATATTAAAGTATTGTACCCAAAGTGTTGTTTTCTCATGTAAATGATTTAAAGGGTTAAAACATTTATTTAAATTATCACCTAAGTTTTAACCACAGTTTCATTTTTAAAAACATTAAAATAATCACATGTGAAAAAGAATGGGGTGCTTTAATATTGATCCTCTCTGTAACTCCTCATATATTAATTACTCAAAACACTATAATTCATAGCTTAAAAAAATGGATTAAAATTTTGTGGCTTTCAAATATTTTTTAAAAATTTCTATATTCAATTAATATTTTTTTTGTTTTAGTGTCACGAAGGAGTATTTATTTTGGATGTATAACGTTTGTCTTTGGAGGTTTGATTGGCCTTTGTTTAGGTCTTTCATGGCACAAACCCCTTCCACCCGCACCTCTCATGAAAGCCGTTGTCTGCACAAACTACAATGGATTAGAAGTAAATTAGTGACTTAAAATTAAATATACAAATTAAACACTAGGTTATTTGTTTCAAAGGTTTTATTAATTAAAAAATTAACACTTGAAACGTATTTCGACAATTCCTTGTCATCATCAGAAGTGATTACATTCTAAGTTCCATGTTCTTAGAAGATGAAAAACAAAAATCTTTGATTTAATATTGTATTTTATCTAATTTTTTTTTTTTTTTACTCAAAATTTATTTTAACTTTTCTTTTTGGATTCAGGGAATAGGAAACTTTTTGATCCTTCCCTTCCATGAATCATATATTTTTTCAAAAATTATATTGGGATTTCGGAAAGTAATTTCGTATTTTCCCAACAAAGGACTTAATTGTATTTTTCCACAGCTAACTTCACACTCTTGTCGCATAACCTCTATATATTTTGACAGCTGATATAGCAAGGCTTTCTTGTGAAAAAGTTCGATTGATTCTACGCTTAGTTTTTTGTTGGTGCCTTTTCATATAGATGAAAGTCTATGGAAAGTAAAAAACAGCATTTTCGGCAACTTTTTCACAAGAGAGCTTTGCTATATCAGCTGTCAATATTTAATGGCCTAAGTGTGAAGTTAGCTGTGAAAAATACAATTAAGTCCTTTGTTGGGAAAAAGAAATTACTGCCCTAGTTCGTTCTTTAGAAAAAGAAAAAAGTCTTCGAAATTGCACTCTCAGGCTCCTCGCAGCTACTCCACTAGTTATTTTGTATAATGTTTTGTAAATTTATTGTTGATGGTTGAGTTAGCTCTAGAAGACTTGTACCTAGGGATGAAACCATACGAGTAAATACAAGTACTTACTCGATACTTTTCTTTCGATACCAAGTACTTTTGGATTTAATACTTTGGAATCGGTTACCAAACAGGGAAACATTTTGAAAAATTATTATTTTTGGGTAGTACCTCAAAAACTGATTTTTTTTTTTAGTCGTAATTGATTTTTCTTTGTTCTATTCGATATGCTACTATAGCTACTAATTATTTTTTTAATATATCAATCAATATAATATCAGTACTTACTGCTGTTTTTACTTATATTTAATTGTATGAAAAAATTAACCGATACGAGTAAGTATCGATATCTCAGTGGTATCGTTTCATCCCTACTTGTATCTTTAAGCAGGTTGTTAATAAATATATTTATATGAATTAAGAAATCTTGATATTTTTAGACTTTGGCTTTGGTTGAAGATATTCCTGCTCCAGTAATAACTTCCTCAGATGAAATTCTTATTCAAGTCAAAGCAGCTTCAATCGATTTTATTGATATTAAAATATGCTCTGGATACGGTCGAGTTCTAAGAAAACAACTTAATCGTAATAACTATGTAATTTTTTTAAAAGAATTTTGAAAATTTGCATATAAGAATTTAATAGATTAACATTTTTTTTTTTTTTTTTTTTTAGAATGTACATTCAGAGTTTCCAGTCATTTTGGGACGTGATTGTTCTGGTATTGTCGTAGAGGTAAAATATTTTTTTATTAATTAAAATGAATGAATATTTAATCTAATTATAAATAATTTTTTTAAAGGTCGGTCAGAAATGTTCTAAATTTGAAGTTGGAGATGAAGTTTGGTTTTGTGTCCCTTATTATCAACCGGGGACTCTGAGCGAATATGTAGTAGTACGAGAATGTTTAGTTGCTCACAAACCTAAAGGAGTAGGATTCGAAGCAGCAGCTAGCATTCCATATGCCGGAGCCATTGCTTGGGATGCTATGGTTAATCGTGCTGGGCTGGGACCAGCAAATACCCGAGGACGTCGGTGAGATATTTATTTCATTATTTTATTTTAATTATGTTCTCTTTGTAAAATACATTAATATAGGGAATGAAGACTCTTTTAAATATCAATATGAATCGAAATTCACATATGTGGTTATTTCCCCAATACTTCCCAGAGTTTTAGAATTTTCGTACAGGCCTTTCTAAATCTAGTTTTTCTCAATACCGATTTATTTAGTGATATACCATCGCCAAAAAACCCCACTCGTCAGTTCTGAATGTAGTCTATTTTTTGTCGTTTCAATCATCATAAGCCCTTGGGCTATGGCTCAGTGGTAGAGTTTCTGCCTCTTGTGATAGGGGTCAAGGGTTCGCATCCCGGCTCATGGGAAAAAAATTTATTTCATTTGAATTGGCTACCAATCAAAATAAATAAAAAGAGACGGAATACATGCTACGATAAATCGTAGCAATTTATCGTAACGATCGAATTGTTTCGATTTATCGTTAGGTGTAAACAGAACATTGTAGCGATTTATTGGAATTGGAATAGCTGTCGACAACGAAATATGACAATAAATCGATAAATCGTTATGATCATAGCATGTAAACAGTACTCCACTCTTTCGATTTATTAAACCAATAAATTTGTCAATCACATCGATTTATCGTAGCGTGTAAACCGACCTTAAATGGCCTCCGATGCCAAAAAAGAAAGACCTTAAATTAAAAAAAAAAAATCATAGGAGTAAACTTTTTAAGTCAGACCGTAATGTAAGTTCATTTTTTCTGTTTTGTTTTAAAACATTATTATTAGGTTAGTGTATGTAATATTATAATGTAGTCTAATATTTTAATAGACTTTTTCCTAAAACCTCCCCATTATCTAACTTTCCTCCGAGTTGTTTGTTGTGACTCTCCTGTAACTCTAATTCAAATTATTTTAAAAAAAAATTAAGGTCTAATAAACCAAAAAACAAAATTTTTTATTATATTTTTTCCAATTATACATGTATTTATTTTTTTATTTAAATAATATAATTAATTAACTTGATTGATTTAGCTCTATTTTAAAAGACTTTAAAATAATTAATTTTACAAAGAAAAAAAAATTTTGATCGCAGTCGGTAGGATTCGAACCTACGCTCCCAGAGGGAATCTGATTTCTAGTCAGACGCCTTAACCACTCGGCCACGACTGCTTACTATAACCTAAACATATATATCTTTTATTTCGATATGAATTCTTTAAATTTTAATTAAGTAAACAAAAAATAATTATTTGAAGTAATATTTAAATAAAAAATATTTTCTTTATTGTATTCTACTCTAGGCTTGCAGAAAAATTATTATTTCTAATTTCAAACTTTCTAGCCATTATATAATTCAAAATTCGGGGCGTCTGTCATTTTATTCTTATCAGAATTGATTACATCATCTTCAAAAATAGAAAATAATTCAATTAACATGTATTTATTTTTGAATTACAAAGTACAATTTGTTTTTTAGGATTTTAGTGCATTCAGGCTGCAGTGCAGTAGGATGCATAATTTTACAACTAGCTAGGATTTGGGGAGCTCACGTAACGGCAACATGTTCTATGCGCGCTGTTCCCGTAGCTCAGGCTCTTGGCGCCGATGAAATCGTTCCTTTTGAAGAAGATGTACAAAAATTACTTTCGTTAAGAGAACCGTGAGTATACAATGAAACCCATTGCAAAAGATATCCTCGGTAGTATAGTGGTCAGTATCCCCGCCTGTCACGCGGGAGACCGGGGTTCGATTCCCCGCCGGGGAGATTTTTTTTTTTTTTTTTTAATAATTTTCTTTTTTTTTTAGATTTGATGTTATTTTTAACACTGTTGGTCCTTTGGTTCATGAAACTTGCCTAAAACTTGCAAAACCAGGAGGACTTGTCATAACAACTATTGCCACAAAAATTGCTTCAGATACTTATGGATTTTTTTTCGGGTCATTTTGTGCCCTTTGGATAAGAATAAAATGCTTGGCACAGGTATGTGAAAATTGTTTGAATTGCATCCTCATCAAATGCTCAGAAATTTTAATAAATAACTAATTTTTGTAATTGAGAGTTTCACATTTTTTTTTTTTTGTTTTATTAAAATTTTTTTAATAAAAATTTTCTACAAAAAAAAAAAAATTAAGTTTGTGCCAGGTATCTGTCTATTGCAGCAACGCAGAAAATTCTTTCGGGTGTGGGAAATTTTTCTCTTGAAAACGGTTTGGGGGGGAGCCTCTACAAACATTTGATTTATCTCATGATAACAAGTTAGCTTAAATATATAAGTCAAGGATTTCTTTTTTCTTTATTTCTTGGCTTGCTGCTTAGCCATCCAACCAGTTCTCTGTATACAGTTCCGGCTCTAGGATTTTGGCGCCCCGATGCAGAACAATAATTGACGCCTTACAACTTTAAAATTTTACAATTGCTCGCCTTCGGCGGAAAATTTTTCCCATCTCATGTCTTATGGATTTGGAGATTTTAGTAATTGTTGAAAGGCAGTTGGGTCTCGGAAATAGGGATTGATTTTTATTCCATGTCAAGTATCAAATGGCTTAATCAACAGGGTTGGGATGTCCAGCCCAGAAAATTGCAGAGGGTCTTATAAATTAAAACATCTCAACAAGTGTTTTTATAATTAATTAATTTTATATTGATTATTTTTACCTATATCATTGAAATAAGAGAAGAAATCTTTCCGAATTTTAACTGTCCAAGTCTTAAATTTAAAATATAAATATTTTTTGACAGTCCCTGATTGGACCCTGTTCTTGGGGTTCGGTTCTTCTTGGGCCTCAAGTTCTTGACCAGCTGTGCCGTCTAGTAGAAGACGGATCAATTCAGCCTGTAGTTGACAAAGTCTATTCACCACAAGATGCCGAACTTGCATTTCAACACGTGGATTCTGCCGATGCCATTGGAAGAACGATCATCAAATTCAGGTATCATCGCCCACTGCCACATCTCCAACACCAATCTACGTTTTATGGCAATTACCCTTGGCGACAACAATCCCCATATCCACCATCATATCCTTCCCCAGGGTTAATCTCTTCAAATCAACCCCCTAGAGGCTTATCCTAGCCTTAGTTTGTGTGTTAATAATTTTAAAGTTTTTAGTATAAAATGCTATTGTTTAGAAAAACAATTTTTTATTCTTTTTAACATCCAATATGAATTAGTCGTCGTTAAAAGCCTAGACTTAACTATTTATTTTTTATATATTAAATAAAATTTGTTAAATAATTTTAGATAAAAATAAATAAAATTAAATCAATGCTTTAGTGAAATCATTATTGAAACATATATAAATAGGATTAAAAAAATGGTTAAAATTGAATTGTTTAGTAAAATAATATTTTATTCTATTTTACATCCAAAGTGAGTAATTCGTCGTTTAAAAGCATACGTATGTTTTAGAGAATATGAATTCATTTTCATTCATTTCATGAAAAAATGTTCACATTTAAAATTTTATAAAAATCAATATATATATATATTTTAGTAAATTTTGAAAATTCCTAGACTACTCAGGAGCGCTGAGAGCCCTCCGGGTGCGAAGGCTGATCCTATATTATCTGTGTGACGATCCCCTTTAAGCCTCCTCCTCTCGGCAACCCTGTTCATACTAGTTCATAAAGGTTGCCACATTTATTTCTCACTTCAGAATATATACTAAAAATAGTGCTTTTTGTTCAGTTGAAGTGTCTTCGTTTTCGTGGGTAGTTATTTGTAGTAATAGATAGGAAGTTTTATTGCACACAAGTGATCCAGATTTTATTGGTTTTTATATACTGTATGATTAAAAAAAGTTTTTTTTTCAGCTTTATTAAGGACTGACAGCTTACAGTTTTGGTCGAGCAATCCACCATCTTCAGGCCTGAACAAAGCTCAAAATTTTTTTTTTTGATAATTTGCCTTTTGCACAAAAAGAGGTGATCTGAATATCCCGTTGGAATTTTGAAATGAAATTTTTTATGCATAAAGAGGACCTTCTCGGGATTACAGGAAAATTATTTTCATCTCGAAATTCCCATAACTTTTTGAGTTATTAATTTTTAAAGTTACGATTTCTCCCATAGGAAATGTATAGAGAAATATTTATGTATTCTTTTCATTTGTGTATTCCATGAATGTAAACAAATCCTCAAGCAGGCACTGAATTGGAATCGAATAATAATAATTTTCTTTTCATAATCATCGCGGGGGAAAGGCGAGGGTCCGCCGCAGGCGGGCCCGAGCCAGCTACTGAGGGGTCCAGGGGGCGAAGCCCCCTGTCTAGAAGCAAAGGCAGTCACACCAGATTTTTATTCTTAAATATACAATATACTTGTGTATACTGTATAACCAACAAATCCTAGGTCACTTGTGTGCAATAAAAAGTTTCTTTCTATTAATAAATATAATTACTTGCATAAATTCACATTTTTAACAGATTACTGATTTCTTTCTCTAGAAAAATAAATCTTTTTGAATTTAAATTAATGTGGATGTATAACGGTAGCGTTCTTGGAGCATTGACTAAATTATTTGACTTTTCCAAAAATATATAATTCTGAAATTGATTCATTCAATATTGCAATATCTACTCCAATGACAATATTATATATATATATGTATATACTTAGGATTCTAATGTTAACATTTACATTGGCAAGAAAGGATTTTTTTCCCATCTTATATACTGTATATTTTTTATTCGGACCTATTCGTATTTATTCTAAGCGCTTTCAAATCTAACCTAATTTAATTTTAAGTGGGACGCTTTTTAATGATTAGAAATAACATGAGGACCAACTCCAACACCATTGGTGTATTCAGAAGGGGCTGGCATTTTCTACTCCCATACCACAAATCAGAAAAATTGCATGATGGGGCAAAATTAGAAACTAACAATGCCTTGAAAAGGATTTTATTGTGGCAATCCTTTTTTTTTTAGTCGTATTTATTAAGTGGCAAAAAATATATAAGTATACAGGGTGTCCCATGGGAATTACAGAAACCATATTACAAAATTAAATTAAATTAAAATATACTCATTTAAAAAATGAGTTTGATAGACTTGTAGCTATCGCAATATCAAAGGATTTGAACTTGGATCTTCACTCAAGTTACAAGTGTTTCAGACACTTTTCATGGAAAATGCTCTATATGAATGTATATATTTAAAATAGAGAACGAATCAATTTAAATTTAATTCATTGAAAAAAAAATATTTTTTAGCATTAATAATTTTAAATAATATTTCTTTGTGGTGTATAATCATAAATGTGAAAAGATTTGAAAATTAAATCACTTTCTAGTCGAAATCTGTACCATATAGCTGGCAAAAAAATTTAAAAAATATAAAACTGAGCTTATTGTTTTGCAAAAAAAGTTTATGGAAAAATCGAAAAAAAAGTATTAGAAAAAGAAATTTTTTTAGATTAGATTGAACCATATCACTATGATTGCCTTAATCGTTTGGATTACAGAGACAATAAGAACTATTTGTTTTTAGTTTTGTTTATTTGGAATTCAAGTTTGATATTTAAAGATATTCAATAGAGAAACAGTCCAATTGGATTTTTTGTTTTTTAGAAGATCCAAATTATAAAAAAGTGAAACTATTTAAAACACAATTACTATTTAGGAGGCGCTCTTGAGTTCTTTGATTTCGATTAAAAAATTCCACAAACCACAAAGATTTATTTGTATTTTATATTCTAATGCTTTTAATTTTAAATATTTTGTAATTGATTAATGTATTTAATTTTTATGTTTATTGTTGTTTGCCTTCTTTTCTCCTTACCTTGTTCCACATCTAGTCGAATATTTGTCAGATTTAAATAACTAATGAATGTTATGTAGAGTTTGTATGCATATATTTTCAAATAACTCTATTTTTTTAATCATATATTTTTGAATTAAAAAAAAACCTTATAATAAAATAATAAAAGTTTTGTGTTTGATTAATCGTCTTTCCAATACAATAATACTTCACGCAAGGAAATACGGCTGGCTTGCCAGGCCACGAAATACGAAATAATGAAATAAACTAGAAGTAAAGTCCGGGGCTTTGGCACCAGAGTAGAACAAAGTCACTAACAGTAAAGCAAGCGGAAATTCAGGCGGGTGGCCTCGAGAAATCAGCGTGTAGAACGTCCCCCGGTTGTCATCCATAATATATGTTCAATAAATCCTAAAAACCAACCTTGATAAAATATAAAAAATAAATAATTAGGTCCGGGAAGCTTAGTAATCTTACAATAAATGAGCCGGAACAATGGAAATATAAAAATTGGAAAAAAAAATGTAAAGATACTTTGCCTTTGAGGAGGTTTTTGTAATATATATATATATATAAATTTATTAAAATTTGTATCATCATGTAATAACTTAATTTTGTCATTAGATGTGTGTTTTTCTGTTTTCTACTGACAAAAAAATTAAGTAATATATATAAATTATTTTAAAATATTTTTTTGTGGATTTCAAACAACTCCCTATACTATATAACGTTTCGACTGCTTATTCCGCATTCGTTTTTAAGTACTCTACACATGCTCTGACTCAAATGAACTAACCTCTAAGGGACCGTTACGTGTATGAGGTTAGTTCACACGAGTCTGAGCAAGTGAACAGAAATAGAGGGCGCTTTTTTTTTCTTTATCTAATAAATTTCAAAAACGATCCTTAAAAAAGAAATAAAGACCAAAAATCGGTCTTAGGTTTTACTTCAAATTTTTTTTAGATAAAACCCCTGGTTTAAAATAAAGTTTCCTGTGTCATTTTATTCCCCCCCCCCCCCCCCAAAGTCAAGTTGTTTACTTTTGTTAGATAAAAATATATTCTGATTTTTTATTCTCAAACACAGGTACTCATAATATGAAACATATTTATCGTATTGTGCGAAGTATAATTGTATTTATATGTTTTAATTACCTTTCTCTCCATATTAACCTAAATAAATTAGCCTAATATTCATTTATTTGGAATGAAGTCCTGATTATGTGATTTTTATTTTTTTGCCTCGCTTAATCCGGTTGTCTTCGGCGTGTGTGCACTGCTTCCTTTTTTCTCAACGCAGTTGTGGAGCCCGATGCCAATGCGGCGATTACTTATATTAAATAGCTTCATTTAATTTCTAAAAAAATAAATATTTTTTTTTTTTTTAATTTATTTTTTAATAGTTTATTTTTATTCCTCTTTCCATTTTAATGCACTATAATTTAATGTAAATATTTTCCATATTATAATATTAAAATTTTTTTTAATTAATATTTTGCTTGTTTTGCTGTTATTTTTTTACAGTTATTTAACAGCCGATTCACTGTTTTTTTCCCCTGTTCCTTCTTTCCTGTAAATTATTAAGGGGACCTCAAAACTGATATCCTTCATAATCTCGACATCGAATTTTTAACATGAATCCAATAAGGTAATATTTTGACTATATGATTGGAAAAATAAATATTAAAATCAAAATTAAAATCTCTTGATTTATTAATTTGAATTTACAAAGAATTGTCCTTTGCACTTGGATCAAATTATAATAAAAGTAGGAAATTTATTATAATTAATCCTCTTCTTCTTCCTCTCCGGCAGAATCGGCGCCTTCGGGACCTCCTTCTCCTCCACTAAAAACTTGTCCTTCAATTTCCTCTTCCTCATCATCACCAGCCACTTCTGCGTTTTCAGCTTCAGCTCGTTCCATTTGCCGTGCCAATTCTGCTTCATCAGTGGCAGTAACAACTTTTGGCTAATATAAACGGGAAATTTAAGTTAATTGATAACCAACTATTAAATGATTAATTAATTTATTAACACTCACAGCCATTTGCACCGCGAAGACACCTCCCATCTCTTTAATTGTTTCTTCTATTTTAGTTATTGCATTATTAAGAGCTTTTAAGCCATCTTGTTTTTCGGGAGTTGATGTTGTCATTACTATAAAAAGAAAATGTAATCTTGCATTATAAATTAATAAACTCATAATTGTTATATAATTATCATTACTATTTTTTATATATAAAGCGCTAGCCACTGACTTGCTGTATGTGCCTGACATTGGCCAGATTAAAAGGAAGTGGAGTCAGAAAGGGAAATTTAAAACCGCTTTCGGGGGGCAATTGCAAAATTTCCAAACAGTGAGCAAGAATAAATTTGATGCATTTGCTCGCCTAAAGCGTAGCCCCTGTTCATTTATAAATCACATGAAATCATTTACACTATATATTTTTTTTGTTTATTAAAGCTTTTATGGTTTGTTTTATTATTATTTTTATTATGGAGTTTTTAATTAAAGACCACATTTTGAATTAATTAATTATTTATTAAAAAATATATATTTTTTTTTATTTAAAAAACACTCGCACTTTTTTCTCATTCACACCCAACCCACACACACATTCACACAGTCTTTTCGGCAACTCAGGCCATATAAGACTTTGACGATAACCGTTGTTATTTATAATATCTATTGGGGGCAGTGGCTTTTTGTACAACAATACAAATGGCAGTGACTTTTTCTTGGGGGGAGGGGGGGGGGGGGGCAAACATTTTTTTTTTTCTTAAAATTTACTTACAAAGAGGTACTCAAAATTAGTCAAAAGATATTTAATATAATTAATTGTTTAATTTTGTACAGTTTCTATACTCGTAGATGAAGTATTTTATTTGGAATAATATAAAATTTTATAAAAATCAGGGGCAAATGCCCCCCCCCCCCCCCAAATGAAACCATTGATTGGGGGTCCAGGCATTTCTATTTAAGCCATTTGGATTAAAAATTTAATAGTGTATAACGTTTCGACTGCTTATCCTGCAGTCGTTTTTAAGTACTGTGCACTTGCTTTGACTCAAGTGAACTAACCTCTAAAGGTTCGATACGTGCATTTTTATAAAGCCATTTGTATTGTACAAAAATGCACTAACGACCCCTTAGATGTTAGTTCACTTGAGTTGGAGCCTGTGCACAATACTTGAAAACGACTGCAGAATAAGCAGGTGAAACATTCAAATACAGTAATTTTGTTTAAAATTGCAGTTGAAACGTTCTACAGAATTTATATTTTTAATTAATAATTAATAACAAAATGTGGTCTTTAATTAAAGACTTCCATAATAATACTGAATTTTTTATTATCTTTCATATTTTTTTGTTTTTAGATTCATTCAAGTAAGGATGGAGAGAAAGTTTATTTTTTGAATCGTCCCCTATTTATTTTCTATATTTGAGTTTTTGTTCGTCCCTTCCTTCACCCTATATGGTTCGAAATAAGAAGTCTACTCAATTTTTTTTTTAAACAAAAAATTTATATGGTAATTTTGAACAAAAATTATTTCCTGTAATTTTTAGAAACCATGGCCCCCGGGAATCGAACCCAGGATCTCCAGCCTTTCCAGGGCATCGGTGTGCTATCCATTGCACCAAGCCGCCAGATCCTCGACCTACACCAACAAAAACTCACTTCACTTATAACCGTGCATTTCTCTTACAAAGTGAGAAATCTTAAAGAAAAACTTTTCACTTGTATATTGAATACTAATATCTTATTCAAATATATAGATCTCGAAAAATAATTTTCAAAGGGATGTTGCTAACACAAAGCGTGACAGAGAGCGAATAATATGTGTAGATAGATGCTGGTATAAATAAAAAACAAATGCATGTACCATAAAGAGGAGGAGCAATCAAGTTGATTTTGATGGGAAGCTCTTCAGTGGAGCAGGCAAGTCCGGCTCTTAGCGCTGATTTCACGGCATCAATTCCTTCATATCCATAACAGGCCACTTCTATGTCTGCACGAATTTTCACTGCTTGTGACGTCAATTTTCTTTTGATGTTGTTCAGTAATACTTCCTTTGTTTCGTCGTCTAATCCGCACTCAGCAAGAATAGATGGATCCCTATAATAGCATTTCTGTTAATATTATTAAAAACAATATATTTATTTTTTTACAGATCGAGACAACTCATCAAAGGAAGAGCTGCTATTGCTCAAGAAAATAGCCATATGTAGTAAAATTATCATTTAAATATATAGTATTAAATAGTGGATTCTATATTTTCTTTCTACTTTATGTATAACTAATTCAATATTAAAAAAAGATTTCTTACAAGACAGCTTGTTTGAAGAAATCGTAGGCCGATGCTTTTTTTTTATATTTGTCTTCAAAATACCAGGCAGTTTTTTGATATAATTCCTCGAGTTGTTCATCCGATTCATAATGAAGAAGTTCAGCAACGTGTCTAAGGATGGAATTGACAGCTTTTGCCTTTGCATATCGCTCTGTACATTTATCAACATCTTCAGGGGAGACCCGTCGTTTACTCAAATCAATATAGCCTAAAATGTAAATTTTATTTTATAGAAATCTTAATCACTAAACTCCAGGACTAAAAACTATTTTAATAGCCCTAGGATCAATGAAAATATGCCTAAACACATTGTCAAATCTAAAACATGAATTTTATTTAAAGTTGCTGTTCTCATGTCTCACTTTTTTCTTTTCTTCTCAATATTTAATAAAAATGTTTACCCTTTTCTTTATCGACTCGAATAACGACAACAGGTTCAGTCTTCCCAACACGAATAAGTTTATTAATTGATCGGATTCGACGTCTGGACAATTCCGAGAGTAGGATCATGCCTTCAATGTTGTTATATTCTAATAAATGCACATATGCTCCCATTTCGGCGATACTTCTCACATTCACCATCACAACATCCTCCACTTCTGGATATTTCTCTTTATAAAATCGACACGAAAGAGGCATTTTGTTGTTTTTTAAATAAATAAAACTGAAATAAAAAAATAAGGAAGGTTAGATTAATTTATATATGAAATTATAAATAAAATGACGCAATCTCTAACCAAATAAAAAATTTGTATTTATGAATTTATAAAAATATTTTGTTTCTATTTAATTATCCATGGGATCTAAATAAAAAGATTTGATTTAAAATATGGTTCATTAATGAAGAAAAAGAAGAAAAGAGAAAGTATTGAAATGCAAGCAAGTTTTGCTGAGGTCAGATGTGCCAACATTACAATCAGTTATAAAACTTCAAAATATATATCTATGATATATAAAGAACTAATTAAAATTATAATCTTCTATCCATTTATAATTGTTAAATGATAAAATATTGTCATGTTTGAAAAATATCCTATATTTTCATTAGTGTGAACTATAAAAATTAAGAATTGTGATAATTATTTATATCTTCTAAGGAAAATTGTGTGATGTAATATTTTAACAAAAAGCAAATTATTTTTTTGTTGTAAGATTTTTATTATATTTTTTTTTTTTATTGTGAGAACCATATACAAAAGCAACAAGAGTTGATCTTTTAGATGAAAAATATTGCAGATTGTCTCTCCAATTTAAGTTTATAAATCAAAAAATTATTATTTTTTGTAAATATATTTAAAAAAACATGAGTTTACTGATTGATTTGGCATAAATTATATGGCTAAATAAACTTTATCTATAATTTATTTTATACATGCCGGTTTAAATAGCAATTATCCAGTTTTTGGATGTTGGCACCACATTTTAAAAATAATACTTTAGTTTTTTCATGTTATTACTATATTTATTTTAATGATTTTTTTCCAATAAATTATTCATTTATTAGTGCAAAATATCAAAATAGATTATTTCAAAATTAACACATTTGAGAGGAATAAAATAGAAAAATAACAATTTGAAATGCAAAAACAATTAGGCCACGCCTATCCACGTGACCATCACGTGATCGTTTCTTGAACAATGATTGGCTGTTGGGAAGAGCGACTTGGAATTCGCGCCATTTCCCAAAGACTCTTTGAGAATTGCTCCTCACACTTGCTCATTTCTCAGACGCTGAAATCATGTCTACAAACAAGGAGAAGCAAGATGTGGATGGAGAGAAGATTGAGGTATGTATTCTCACTTTAATTTAATATTTCTTTATATATATTATTTTTACTCTCTTTGTTTTTTATTATTATACTTGAATCTATCGTAATTAAGGTGTTGTTGAAACAAGATTTCAGGTAAAATTGTTTAAGATGGCGTAGGCGTGGATATTGTTTACGTTTAAAACGCGGGAATTGATTAATTCTGATGATTCTATTGCATTCAATTATTTTATTTCATTTCCATACCTTAAAATTAATTCCCAATAATATTCCTATCTATATATCCTCTTATTTTAGTTTTTCAAAATTTTCCTATGAATTCTATTTAGGTTAGTTTTCTCTTTTTAAGGTTGATGACCAAGAAACGAATGAAAAAGTAGAGGAGAATAATGATGAAGTTAAAGATGAGAAAGATGATATTAAAGACGATTCAAATGAAGAAGAAAATGATGAAGATAAAATACCGAATAAGAAAAAAGAAAAAGTAGAAAAAGAAGATAGTGAAGAAGAAAACGATCAAGACGCTAATGAAGAGGATGAAGAAGATGACGAGAGCGAGGAAGAAAAAGGTATTTATTAATATACAATCAGCATAAATTAGTTGATTTAATCCATTAAAATATTGTAGAGAATAATATAATATTTTGTAAAAATTTTAGTCCCACTTTTGGATCAACCCCTTGAACAATCTGGTACCAGAGAAAGAAAAAAAGTGCAAAGATTTACTTCAGAATTTAAAAATGAACCTAAATCAAGTGACGTTGCGATTGAAATTCCAATTGGCAGAGGAACGCCTTTAGGAAAAATTCCCAGAATAGAAGCTAAGATTAATGTAACCTATAATATAACTTTTTGTAATATCATCCTTCAATTTATCAATTAATTCTGTTTTATTATTTCAGAAAAACAAATCTGAGGATCTCAAAACATTACATAGAGTATTATTTAACAGGAATGCACCCAAACCAGCACATATCAAAAATAACATTAGAAAGTTTAATGGATTTGAATTTAAAAAAGATTCTGATTTATATGATAAGAAATTTGCATTTATTCAAAAGTTTGAAATGAAACAATTGAAAGATCTCTGTGATGTGTTGGACCTAATGAAAAAAGGAGCATCCGTCGATATTGCTGAAAGAATTCTTGGATTTTTAATGGATCCTAAGGATTCAGGAAAACCTCTCCCTAATCCAGGAGGCGCTAAAGGAAGCAAGAAATCAGCAAAAAATAAAAAGAACAGGTTAATTTTTAATATAATTTTATACTCTAATTTTTCTATAAATTTTAAAATTCGAAATACCTAGTCACAATAAATATTCCATAAGTGATGGAAATCTAGTAGATTCTTTAAAAAAAATTATAGAATCTATTTTTCGTTATTCTCTAAAAATTCCAAGATAAACTTTACAGTTTGACTGTTTTTTAGTTTAGTTTAAAAAGACATATTTTAATTCTTTTGAATATTCAAGTTTTTCCAAAGGTCTGTTTTCATCCCTTTTAGAATTCAAAATTTTATAATTACTCGTTTTTAAATTTTATTACCAAGTGAAAATTTTTGTATTCATGTTTAAATTTTTTTTATTATATATACGATTTAGGAGAATTTTTACAGAGATAAAGCAATGCTCCAAAATTTTTTATAACTTTTAGACAAGATTACATATTATATAACTTTGAGCGTTATTATTGAGAAAATATTAGGATATATAAACAATCTATACAATAACTATGAGTCACATTTTAAGTTCACTAAATAAAAATTAATATATTAATTATATAATAAACATTTTTTTAATAAAAATTAGAGGGGAAGAATTTTTTTATCAATTCCTCTTTACACAGTAAGAGTTTGCATTTATTTTGTTAGAGCGGAAATATTTTTTATTTATTATTGAAAATTTATTTATTTGAATATTAATAAATATATGTTCACCTTTTAATTTTTTAGTCGTGCAAAAGGAAAAAAAACAACTAAAAAAGTTGATAATAGTTCCGAAGAAGAGGCAGAAGAACAAGAGGAAGAAGATACAAAAAAACCTGCAAAACGTAAAGCTGCAGCTTTGGCAAACTCAAAGAGTAAAAAACAACAAGAGGAAGAAAATGATGAACCCGAAGAAAATGAAGAAAAGGCAGATGAAGAAGAAGATGATGAAGCTGATGAAGCATCTGAAGAATCAGATTCTGCAGAAGATAAACCAGCTAAAGGAAAGGGGAAAAATGGCACTAAAGCTAAAAAAAGTAAAGTTACACCTGCATCTAAAAAGACTACAGCAAGCAAAAAACGTAAAGCTGAAGAAATAGAAGAAGATGATGAGGCTGAAGGAGAAGAAGGAAGCGGAAAAGAGGAACCGTCCTCAAAAAAGTCCAAAACCCCTCCTACTGTAAGTAACTGAAATAAAATATTTTGTAAATAAAAAAAAAAAAAATAAATAAATAAAATGTAACTTGTGTATAAATAGGACGATGAAATACAGACATATGTAAAACAAATTCTTGAGGGAGCCAATCTGGAAGAGATAACAATGAAAACAGTCTGTAAACAAGTCTATGCTCACTATCCAGATTTTGATCTTGCACATAAGAAAGCCTTCATTAAAACAACAGTTAAATCTGTAAGTTAGGCAATTTTTATAATCATAATGTTAACATATTCACTATTTTATATTTTTACAAATAATCAGGTGCGCTAACGATGGGCAGATGTACAGTAGTTAAGGATCCGGAGAAATGAAACCAGCTTTTTCTCTCAGGTCCCTCTCATTTTACTTGATAGACAAATATTTTTCGATCATCTCTGGTAATAAATTGTGACTTAAGGGACCAAAGTCCGATAAAATAATGGTGAAGTGTGTGGGACCTAAGAGAAAAAGCTGAATTCATTTCTCCGAATACTTAAATTTTTTCAAATAATTTCAATTTTTCAACATAAACAAAAATATTTGCTTAAGAAATAATATTTAATATTCCTTAATTAAGTTTTTAAACTGGATTAATTGTATATGTTACTCTGAATTGACGAAATTGCTTATTTCATGAAATCGGCAAAATTTTGCTGTGAATTCGGCAAGCCCTCTGCCGGGTTCACGAATTAGGCAATATTTTTTGTTAGTTTGCCTATTTCACGAAAAAAGCAGCCATTTGCTTTTTCGTGTTCATTTCTCGATTATATTTTCACCTAAAAAAAACTTGTATAATCCAATCTTGTTTGAGATTAATAAGATAATTAATAAAATAAATAAAAAATTAATTAAAAATCTTTTATTTCTCCAAATTTTGTTTTATAACTTTGAACACTATATAAATAAATAAATAATGGTTTAAGTACTTTAAGTTATGGAGAAAAAGCAAAAGTAGCTCCAATTTTAACATTCTTAAATAAATTATTGAAACGATATAATATTTAAAACAATTTACAGATCCGGTCTAGTCTGTTTCGGTCCTTTGCAGTAAAGTTCTCCTTAGGAATAGGGAACTCACAGCTTCGGTCCCAAAAGCTAATCGAACCAAAACTGTGAGTTCCTTAAAGTTTATTTAAATTTTTTTTCAAAGAAGAACTTTACTGCGACGGACCGAAACAGACTAGACCGGAGCCTCTGTAAATTGTTTTAAATATTATATCCTTTTAATATTTGATTTAAAAATGTTAAAATTGAGCTACTTGAGCTCCACCTCCCAAGAGAACTTCTTTCGGGCATTTCCGCTAAGCTTCGGGCTCCCATTTGTGCGAAGAATAGTTGCGAAAATACACGCATAGAATGCGCTAGTGGTGTTGTCCATTTCGTGAAATCGGCAAAATTTTGAAATAGTCATTTCGTCAATTCGGCGTAACATATATATACTATTTAAAAAAATTATTTCATTAGATCTTAATTATCTTTCTAATAATATTTTTTCTTTTTAGCTCATCACAACATAAATATTTTAAAAAGGCTGATCTGGAAGTACCTGTAAAATTTGGTAAAAAAATTTTTCATATTTTCGGGACTAAACCTCGCTGCTAAATTTTATATAAAATTTTAAAGACCCTCAAAGAATATCATTATTTTAGAGATAATATTTTAGGCATATTTCATTTGCTAACCCACATCAATAATCTTAGTTATATCCTCACCATTTTATTATATAAATTTAACACTTCTGCCTCTTTTGTTCAATGAATTTGGCCAAAATGCTTGTCTGCTTTAAGCAACATCACATGCACCTTAAAAATTAGATCCATAATATATATGTATATATATATATATAAATATATATTTATATACATATATCTATATGTAGAATCTCTGCAATCTGGTTGTGATCAAAGCAGTTAGTCTTCCAAAAACTAGCACATCCTTCCAGATATCGCATCCTGTTTTTCTATGGCCAAAGGTGATTTCTTTAATTTTATATAAAACTTAGTATAGAAAATAAAACTTTCATTAAGCATGTAACATTATAAAAATAAAACTGTTATATTTTATTTCATTATCTCATTTTTAGGATTTATGAAATGTTTTTCCTATGAAATATTATCTTTCAAAATATAATAAATCATTTAAAATTATTAATAACTTTAAGAAAAACAAAAAAAAGATACTAAATATAATTAGTAAAATGGGCATTGAGATATTTATAAATATTTTTGAAATACAATTAAGAAGATTAGTTTTTTAAAACTTTAAACAATATGGGACAAATGGATCGATCTCCTCTTCCATAAATCCAAAAGTTTTATTTCTTTTTGTATTTCAGGGTTCAATTACTCAATTATACCAGCCCTAAATTATGTATTTTAATAATGAAAAATGATTTTACAACTTAAATTTTTTCAAGAAATTTTTAATAGTATACTCTTTTAAAAAAATGATATGTATACTATTGGATGCCGATATATTTATAAATGCTAAGGAGGCTTAGAATAGGAAATAAAAAAATTAGATATTTTTTCATTTTAAATACCAAAAGTTATGTAATTAAGTCGAATAAGTAAAAAGTAATAATATCCAAAAATCTTGAATAATTTCGACGCCCTCATTTAGAAAAAAAGCGTCTTTAAATAATTAATAATATCGAATATTTTTTTTTTTTTACAATCAACCATGACTACGGAAACATGAAACTTTTGAACCACCTTTGTTTTGATTAATTTATTATTTCAAATATGATTTTAATTTTTAACTCATGAAAAATTAAGAGTAAAATAACCTCTAAGGAAAAGGTATTTTTTAATTATAAAAAAGTTATTTTTATTATTATTATTATTATTATTTTTAAAGTAATGAATATTTTATTTAAGAAATAAAATTTATTAAAAAAAAAATGAATTAATATCTCCACTAACTCTTTAAAATCATTATATACCATACCGTTAATTATTTCCAGATAATTAAATATCATTTATAAAAGATTTATCTAGTAATTTATATCAGTATGATTATAGTTAATTTTTAAATGAAGAAATTAATTTATAATTTTTTTTTTATTTAAAATAAACTTGAATTCAAGATTACAAAATATTTTTTTTGCTGTAACATTTATTATTAAACTCAATATTTTACATAAACAGTAAATTTCCTTTCTAGCAAGATCTCCTGTCCCTCAAGAACAGTTTTTTACAATCGCCGATTGCGGGGGAAATAATTTTTTTTATTCATGTTATTCTGGACGTAGTGTCAAATGTTTTATCCGAGTTAAACTACAGGGTGTCTATAAAAGAACTCCGGGTTTTTGAGGCAAAATATTTTAATAAAGTAAAAAACGTACATACATTTTATAGACGCCCTGTATAAAAAATTTAGTTTGTAACTTAAATTTTTAACTCCAAATACCACATTGGTTGAGGTGTAACTTCATGTCCAAATAATCAGTGGTTATATTTAGGAATTCTAAAAAACAAAAAACACTCTTAAAATTTTAATTCTTTATTTTTGTTGAGTAGTGAGGAGATCAAGGCAGCCGAAAGTAATAAAGAAAAAATATATTTCTCTTCCGCTTTATTTCATACTTGTCGTCGTTTCGGCCAATATTCCGGTCTTCATCAGAACAATGTGGTATGCAAGAAAAAATTTAGCGGCTTGAAAAACTCCTCTGTCTGAGGAGGCATAATTATGTTGAATATACGCAGGGCTGGGCCGTTCCTCGATTTTTGAGGAACTAGTATACAAGTTACAAGTTCCTGGAACGCGTTACTCTAACGTTACAGTTCCTTAAAAAAAATTAATCTTTCTTCTTTACTTCAGGTAGCTTCGAGGAGCATACCTGGGTAAACGATTTAAGTGCTTTAAAACATATTTATTTCATAAATAAATTACTTTTTAGGAATATCCGAAGACTCAGAGGCGTACCGAGGCAGTTGGGGGCCTGGGGCGGCACTAGAAGAGGGGGCCTTTATACATTTTGTACCAGAGGTGTAAGCTTATATTGAATTTTTTTTTTTGGGGAGGGGTGCTCATCTTTAAATATCCCTCTCCTCCATACACAAAAATATTTTTAAAATACCGTATATCCCTGAACCCCAAGAAGTCAGAGCCTCTCAAAGAGAAATTTTCATTAAATTTTGTTTTTTTTTTTAATCTAAATTTTTCCGTTTTAACTTGAGCCCTAAGGGCCCCGGGGCCTCTCAAAGAGATAATTTTCATTAGAAATAGAAAAAAAAATCGATAGGAACTTGTAACGTCCGGTACAAGTTCCTCAAAAAATTAGGGCTAAACTAGGGGGTTCCGGCCCCTCCCCCGGAAGCCCCGTGGGTAAGCACTGATACGCGAGGTTTCCCAAAATCGAAATCACTTGTAGTTTGTTTTGTATACCCTGAATGGTATATATTTAAAATTGGAAAGAAATCGTTAAAGTGAATTTCAAGAAAATTGGAAAAAATTAAAAAAAGTACATCAGTAAAGTACTAGTACCCGAGGGTCGCCTATGTCGGTATAGAGGGGCGCCAAAGGCTTTATGCCCCTGGGGCGGAGGGGGCCCCCTTCGCCCCCACCTAGTTACGCTACTGGTCAGAGCCTCTCAAAGAGAAATTTTCATTAAATTTTGTTTTTATAAATATTTGGGGGCCTATGCCAGCTCGGGGCCTGGGGCGGACCGCCCCCCCCCCCTCGGTACGCCACTGCCCTTGGCCCAAGGCTCAGAGAGAAGGCACTAGACGCTTCTCGCGCCGGGGTCCCGGGTTCGCTTCCCGTCCCAAGCGAGAAAAATTTATTTCATTTGATTTGATTACAAATCATTTGAAATAAATAGTGATTGGGTCTAAATGGCCTTAGATGCAGAAAAATACTTGAAAAAAAAATATATATAAAATAGGGTCCGACCGAAACAAGATTTTCAGCCGAAACCGAATATTCGGCCTCAACCTTAGTTTCGGCCGAAACCGTAACCGAAACTTGTAATTCCTATAAATTTTTTTTTTCATTTACCTTTTTTTTTTGAATTTTTTTTTCCCTCTCGTGAAAATCATTTTACCTTTTTTTTAGGGAGACTAAATTTTTTTCTCCCTCAAGTGCAAATTATCTTTTTTGGCCGAAACCGAAACTTCGGCCGAAACCATGATTTTGGCCGAAACGGCCAAAACCGAATATTCGGTCGGTTCCTAATATAAAATTTAAGAAAGATCTGAGCTCTTGGAGGTTAAATGCCCCCAAATGTCGCTTCTGACCCCAAGATGTCTCAAAAAAAATGTCAGCCCCTCAAAACAAATTTCCACTACAGACCTGAAAGTGGCTATTATTTTTTATCTATTCTATTGTTTAATATATAACTACAATATAATTGATTTTAGCTTGCCCCTACTGAAAGATTCCAGGGAGGGGAGCAATACCCCCTCCCTTCCTTCACCTCTGTAATTTAATATAGTAAAAATAAATTTGATATCATGGATCATAGAAGAGTGAAATCAAATGTAGCGCGCGCTCGAGCTGTTTGTGAGAGGGCAGCACCGTCGCATCTCGTTTTCCTGATCGCGATGCCAGGAGGCGATCACTCTGCCATCTATTATCCGCCATTGCTCTCCATCTCCATTTGCATTCTCTCGATCTTGATTTCTTTTCTGCCTTTACTATTCTAACGAAACCGCCCTATTTTATTTTATTCTCCAATTCGCGTCCTCATATTTAAGAAATAAACAAACAATTCATCAAATCTTGATTTTATACATTTATACTATTAAAAATGTATGTGAATGTAAAGTAATATTTTGTGTATTTTCAAGTGTAAACTGAAGGCATTCGCCAAAATGAACAACTGATAGCAAATCAGTACGGTATATCACTGGTGCTGATATATTTATTAGGACATTGCTTTATGTTGCATTTAAGGTAATGGACATCTATTTTATTAATCCATTCTCAAATATTCATTGTTTTCCTGACCATTTTGACAATCCTGTGTATTTTTTCAAATGCCATCTATTGCATCAATAACGTAACCAAAACGACATTTCCATTATCAAAGCGACCACCGCCACTTAAATATCCTCAATAAACATTTATTATTAAGTATTTTTAATATCTGAAATCTTTTCAAGCGCAAAAAAAAAAAATACTTTTTAATTATAACAATAAATTTCCATTTTTTCTCTTATAAAGTTATTATAAATTATATTAAAAATTAATAACATTTTAAATTAATGTTTATAAGATTTCCCTTCTGTTTCACTTTTATTTTCTAAGAGCGAAATGATTATTTTTTTAGAATTTGGAGGTTTCTTAAAGCTAAGCAGCAATGCCACATGATACAATTGTTTATCCCTCTGGCTGCAGGCCTGTCACAGATGATCTCGGCTCAGATGAACTCATCCGGAGACTTAAGGTAACTTAATTTTATTAATTAAATAATTTTTACCTTTATTTTTTAAACAAATTAATCAGTTAGGAAAATAAAAATTTCATTAACTTTAAAAAAAAAATCTCAAAATTTATGTTAATTTTATTTATATCAATTTACAAATTTCTATTCGTTTAATATGATGATTAATTTAAACTTTTGGAATTATAAAGATTATGATATTATTGAATATTTCTCTCTTCATTAATTTCTGCTAAAATGTGATTTTATTCTTCATTATCATCCTAAAAATCAATGGTTATTTTTGGAATTAAATTCCTTGAAAATTATGCAAAAATTAATAAAATTGAATATATTTAATATGATTTAAAATTTTACTTGGTAATAAAGTTGGTCTTAACTTTTTATTCTAATCAATATATATCACACTTATATATGTAAAGGTATGACTTGTCGACTTTTTTTTCAAAAATGATTTCCCGTATCACGAATGAATGAACTTTTGCCTATTAATGACTAAAATGACGTTTATTCCATGAAAATAAAAAAAAGGTCACGCACAAACCACTTTGAAATATTACGTTGACTAGTCGCAGTCTTGTATAAGCTGGTATATACGAGAGGTGTTCAAACCGGGTAGTTGAGTTTTTATTTGCATAATCTGGTGTCAATTATAACCTTCGGAACGCTCTGGACAATCCCAGGGGGGGGGGGGCAAGGTACCCCCTGGGAATGAATAACCCAAAATCATAGTTATATATTTAATTTTTCTAATAAAGATTTAATGATAAATTATATATATTCTATTTAAAAAAAGCAAATTTTAGTATTTTTTTTATTATTCTAAATAAAAGAAGCGTTAATCGGCTGCAACAAATGTTCGAAGAGAAAGCCCAAACCCAAGTTTATTAGATGCCAGCTCCATGTGCTGAATCGCCTTCTACGTGTTCTTATGGGCGATGAGCTCCATGGTTTGACTAAATCACCAAACAAGGATTTGATTAGCAATTATAATAAATTGAAAGGAGCCTTCATCAACGTTAAAACTAAAATTAAGAAAACGGACCGCTGAAGAAACGACATGAATTTTCTTTACCACCTCACCGGTGTCTTCCTTCACTTCGCTGAGAGTAATGAAATCTCCTTCGTGAAGTTTCAACAAATTCCAAAGATCAGTAATGCGCGCTGGACCTATCGTGCCTTTCTAGCCCTTCTTGCGTTTATTCTGATGCCTGAAACCCGTAAGAGGTTGAATAAAATTTGTCTATTCATTTCTTACTAATGGGCTAATCATTAATTCAGCAGCCAATGCTTTCGCGTTGAAGATTTTGTTGAACTATCTGCAGCTCTGAATCTGCAGGGCTCAATTGCTTGAAAACCCACTGGAAAATAGATGAATTTCCAATCTACATTGCCCGAAGCAACCGGAATGTTGTGAGCGTGCCATTCAATCTAAGTTATGGAAGAATTGTACGACTCCTCCCTCAACAAGGACAATCTCCCACTGATATTCATCCTCACTAATGGCATGTTTTTTCTTTGTTCTATTCGATATGCTACTATATACTAATTATTTTTTATTATATAATATCAATCAATATAATATCAGTACTTACTGCTGTTTTTACTTACATTTAATTGTATGAAAAAATTGACCGTTACGAGTAAGTATCGATTTTCAACCTAAACCAATTCGATATCGAATCTTTGCGACCGATACTGTATTGAGTAAAAGTATTGATACCTCAGTGGTATCGTTTCATCCCTATCCATATAGTAGGGTTTAAATAACTTAGTTTTATTTATTATCAACTCTTGATTTTTCCTTTTATTTACAATCATTTCCAAACTTATTTTCATATATGTAATATTATATTTAATATAGAATATTGTATACATTGTTCAAAATTGTTTTTCAATTATTTCGTTATGAATTTTTAATTCATTCTGCGAGAATGTGGAACAATTATTGATTGATTATCTAAAAGTTTAATAATCTGTAAAAATTATATCTGAACTTAGAGAACTCAGAAAAATTCAAAAAACTATATTCTTGAAGAGCTAAATAATTTTGTAATGAATTAAATTTTGAACTCTTTCAATTTAACAGTAGTGAGAAGTTACAGGCATAGCCTAGAATGTCAAACATTCAACAAATTTAATTTTTTTTTTTTTTTAAACCGCTGCAAATTTAGTAGCAATTCGACTTGGTGTTTGAATAATATATGACATACATATGGACAATTTAATTTTTTCTTGAGACAAGAATATATAGTTCATTATTCAATCATTGATTGAAAAAATAAATTTGTTAATGCTTAAAAGATAGAAGTACCAAAGTTTTTATTAGAACGCTACTCGTCTAATAATGAAAAAATCCCCAGAACGAAATTTGGCGAACCAGCTCTGATACTGCCATTCTTTTAAGACTTCATCACCACACCTAGCACATAACTTTGAGAGTCTGCATTGCATTATTTCCTTCACAAAAATAAAAAAAGAAAATGTGACAAAAATGTTCTTTGTTTCGCCATGTTTAAGCTTATTATCCCACAAACTATTAGTATTTAACAGATCATTACAAAGAAATAACATATCAAATAAAGATCTTAAATGTGCGAAGAAAGGGCGTATACAGGCGGGGGGGGTAAAGGGGGTAATTACCCCCCCCCCCCCGAGATATGAAAAAAATACTTTTTTTTCGAAAAAAATGTAAAATTTTTAAAATTAATACTTAAAAATTTGATTTGTATTTATATTCTGACAAACAAGTACAGAATGCGCCTTTTAAATTACCGAAATTAAGAAAAATAGTGTGCTGTGCGACGAGTCACACCAGATTACCCCCCCCCCCCCCGAGAAACACCTCCCAATATATACTAATATACTATATTTAAATTCACAGAAATAAAATTAGTTACTCTGTGTAAGAATATCAAAGCGTTTTGGCATGTGATTATTTCATTTTTTTGTTTAGAAGATGGAAATCTTTATTGGGATTTTCATCTATGTTTGAATCATAAGTTTCCTTTAAAGATTTTTCTATAAAATAAAATACTTACTTGAAAAAACACATGTTTGCTCTAATATTTTCTCTTACTGAACAAACTTTTTAATTGTTGATACGAAACTTGACAAGAAGAATTATTTAAAATCTTACATTTGTTGAGATTTTTAACTTTTTTAAGTTTTCAAGACATGTATTCTATGGGATATTATAAAGAGACTAAATAGTAAAAATTATCTTCATTAAACCAAATGTGAAATTTATATTGATGGTGGACAAAAAACATTCGCCGGCTAAGGGGGTCGACCCCGGATCTCCAGCCTATCCAGGCCATCTTTTACATTTAGAGATCTCCGGTTCTATTCCACGAGTTTGGGGCCAGCATCAATATAAATCTCACATTTAGTAATGATATTTGTTTAATCATACACGCTATTTTCCAGACTCTGGCCCATACCCTTCAAGCAATGGGTCAAGATGAAGGGATGTATCAACAATACATTCCCTTAGCTCTGCATCTTGCTGAAGACTATTTTCTCTTGCATCCCTCGAAAGATGTTCAACTCCTCATTGCTTGCTGTATTGCTGATGTTCTCAGAGTTTATGCACCTGAAGCACCTTACAAAGATCCTGAACAAGTTAAAGTATGAACAAAAAAAAAAACACTTTTTATTTTGGAATTTTAAAAATATTAACCTTTTTTTTTTTAATTTTATAGACAATATTTAAGTTTCTGATAAAACAACTTGCGGGACTTAAAGATCCAAAAGATCCAGCATTTAAAAGATATTTTTATCTTTTGGAAAATTTAGCCTATGTTAAATCGTTTAATATGTGCTTTGAATTGGAAGATTGTCAGGATATATTTTGTCGTTTGTTTTCTCTAATGTTTAAGATTGTTAAGTAAGTATAATAAATAAAAAAAATAAAAAACAACACATTTCAAAATAAGATTTGTTATTAAGATAATTTTTGTTTGTTTCATAATTCTAGTGATGAACATTCAGGAAAAGTAAAAAGTTTCATGCTGGATGTCCTCTGCCCTTTGATCACTGAATCTGATCTCGTCTCAAATGAATTACTAGATATTATATTAATGAATATTGTGGAACCAAATAAATCCCAACGAAAGAATTCTTATCTTCTCGCAAAAGAATTAGTGGTTAAATGCAGTGACACACTTGAGCCCTATATACAAGCGGTATTTATCAATAATAATACATATTTATTATATATTATAATAATATAATATTTGGAAGAATGAGAAAATTAAAATTTTGTTAAAATTCTTTAATTTGCCATCATCTCTTCTAAAATTCAGATGTGGGATATCGTGCTATAATCAGATTTGATTGTCAGCAACTGTCCCATGTGAATTTTGTATTTCCTGGATTAGATATAGGCAAATAAAAGGATTTAGAGAAAGTTTTATTTAATCAAATTGTTCAAATCGTTAAATTTTTATTTAACCCCATCATGCGACACTTGTTAAAAAAATTGCTATATTGAACTTTTTCATGTAATTATATTATCATTAACTTATTAGGTTGTTCGGAAAGTCATTCGTTTTTCCCAACAAAGGACTTAATTATATTTTTTCACAGCTAACTTCACACTTAAGCCCCATAAGCTTTATACATTTTAACAGCTGATATAGCAAGGGTTTCTTGTGAAAAAGTTCGATTGATTATACGCAGTAGTTTTTTGTTGGTGCCCTTTCATATATGGAAAGTAAAAAACATTTTCGGTATACTTTACTTTTTTGCTATAGAAAAGGTAAAAATGCTGTTCAATTAAGAAAAAAATTATACGCTCTGTTTAGAGAACATGTATTTACAGAATGCCAGTGCCAAAACTGTTTTGTAAAATTTCGATCGGGCAATTTTGAAGTTGAAGATGCTCCTCCCCGATCTGGAAGGCCAGTTGAAGCTGATGAAGACACAATAAAGGCATTATTTGATACAAACCGGCATTTCAAATGATCGTGAACGGTAGAATTCGATAAATTTAATCTCTCAGCATCTCACGAGTTGTTATCCGCCGGTTTACATCAATTAATGGCTTTATTGTGTTTTCATCAGCTTCAACTGGCCTTCCAGAACGAGGGGCATTTTCAACATCAAAATTGCCCGATCGAAATTCTTCAAACCACTTTTGGCACTGACGTTCTGTCTACATTTTCTCTATACACATCGGATAATTTTTTTTCTTGCTTGAACAGCCAGTTTTTCTTTAGCAAAAAAATAAAATATACCGAAAATGCTGCTTTTTACTTTCCATACCAACAAAAAACTACTGCGTAGAATCAATCGAACTTTTTCACAAGAAACCCTTGATATATCAGATGTTAAAATGTATAAAGCTTATGCGGCTTAAGTGTGAAGTTAGCTGTGAAAAAATACAATTAAGTCCATTGTTGGGAAAATACGAAATTACTTTCCAATTCACACAAAAATTACTCATTTTGAATTTATTTTTCAGTTCTTTAATCATGTTCTAATTTTGGGAAGAGAAGAAAAGACATTGAATATATGCACGAAAGTATATGATCTTATTTATGAATTAAATCACATTTGCCCAAGTGTTCTCTTGGCTGTTTTGCCTCAACTAGAATGCAAACTTAAGAGTGGGTCTGAAACTGATCGCCTGGGTGCAGTTGCTCTTCTTGCACGCATGTTTAGTGAGAGAGAATCAAATCTTGCAAGACATCATATCCATCTCTGGCGAGCTTTCCTTGGACGGTAATTTTTTTTTCCTTTAATTGTATCTTCTCTCATTTTTCAAAAACCTTTTTGTTTTAGATTTAATGATATCAATGTTCAAATTCGTATCAAGTGTGTACAATATTCAATGCATTTCCTTTTGAATCATCCCGAATTACGTCGAGATATCACAGAAACTTTAAAAATGCGTCAACATGATGCTGAAGAAAATGTCCGATTTGAAGTTGTTACTGCAATTGTTAACACTGCTAAAAGAGATTTTGAAGTTGTCAGTGACTCTGAAGATTTACTTGATTTCGTCAAAGAACGTACTTTAGATAAAAAAGTAAATCTTTTTTTAATCTTATTAATATTATTAATAAAATTTTATTAATTATAATTTTATAATTTTTTTTTTAGTTTAAGATTCGAAAAGAAGCTATGACTGGTTTAGCTATGATATATAGAAAACACCTAAATGATGAAGATGTTCCACAAGCAACTAAAAAAGCTGTCCTCTGGATTAAAGATAAAATTTTGCATGGTAAATGATTAACATTAATTTATTAGAATAATATTAAATAAACCCCAATTAACCTGCCAAATCCTGTCACTGCTTGAGATTATAATACTCTATCCACTATGATTAAATCAATTTTGTCAAGTCCTAAAGAACTAGAGTCCGAATTGTTAATGCGACGTTTACTTCTTGTTTCTCTCTTTTTTTTTCAATGGAAATTTTTGAACATTTTTGAAATTTTTACATTTATATTTTTTATTTATAAAGTTTATAATTAATACAATATAAAAAAAATAAAATATTAAATATAAATAGATGGATATTTTTTAAAAATTAGTAAAAATTCTTTGCTTGAAATTATATTTTATTCGGTTTGAAAATCGATCCCTACTGTGATTCCATTAAAAAACTATTTAATCTTGCATTATTATTTTCAGGATATTATATGACGGGCATGGAAGATCGTTTGCTTGTTGAACGATTACTCAACACAAGTCTTGTCCCCTTTCAACTTTCACCTGAAGAAAGAATGAAGAAACTCTATCATCTTCTTGGTACAATTGATGACCATGCGACAAAGGCATTTGTCGAATTGCAAAAGAATCAACTTGCGTAAGTAGCATATTAAATAAAAATGCATTTAAGTAGCCCTATACAAATATAATATTTGAAATATTTTTGATTTAGTGTCCGCAAATCGGTCAGTGAGTGGCTTGAAATTTATCGAAAGCCACAATCAAGCGAAAGAGATAAAGAAATCGCTGGCAAGATTCAAGTGATCTCTCGATTTCTTCCGGAGCCCGTTAAAGCTCAAGAATTTCTTTCAAAATTTTCTTTACATCTAATGCGAGACCAAGTACTGTATCAGGCAATGGAGAAAATTGTAAATCCTGATGTCAGCTGCAAAGAGTGTGGAGACACTACGGTTAGTTGACCTTTTTTCATTTTACAAGTTCAATTTGTTTCTATTCTATTTCCACTCTACAATTCTAAATAATAAAATTTTTTGTAGAGTTTAGTGCTTAAAAAACTCGGGCAACCAGTTATGACAAATCTTTATTACAATACAGTGAAAATGCTTCTAGAAAGGATTTCTTCTGTAATGGTTGACGCAAAAGCAATAAAGGTAATTTATTTTTTTAATTTTAAAATTTTATATTCAAGCCGTCCAATTCGCAGGAAAATGAAGGAAAAAAGACTTAATTCGGCCCAACAATAATTTATTTCCAATGTCTACGTTTCGGGGACTAAACGTCAATCATACTCAGGGCCTTAAATTACAACAATAAAACATATCTTTATATATTTAGATAAACTTTAAGTATAAAATTCAAAAAAAGAAAAGAAAAAGGTGAAAAACACACACACTTACAAAGGTCGTAAAATATCTTTCGTGAAATTGTTATTATTATGGGAGTTTTTAATTATAGACCACATTTTGTTTCAATTATTTATTAAAAATACAAATTCTGTACAACGTTTCCACTGCTTATTATATAGTCGTTTTCAAGTACTGTACACTTGCTCCGACTCAAGTGAACTAACCTCTGAGGGACAATTACGTGCATTTTATATACCACTACGTGAGCGCCACCTACAGGCATTGATTATAAAATGCACGTATCTGTCCCTTAGAGGTTAGTCCGTTTGAGTCGGAGCTATTCAAATGTGATCTATAATTAAAAACTCCCAAAATAATTATAATACAAACCACAAAAGCTTTAATAAACACATAATGAAATCGTTGTTTGAAAATTATTTGGTGACGTATAGTCCTCAAAACGAAGACATTGGAAATAAATAATTGTTGGCCCCAATTAAATTTTTTTTTTCTTAAGCTTCCTTAAAATTTTATATTTTTTTAAAAAATTTCCATTTTTTTTATTCAAGATACTCGTTGGATATGTTGAGGATTGTATTAAAGGAGGAAATCTCATTGATGAAATGGGTTTACATCCCAATACTGCTGGAGAACGAGGCTTGAAACTTCTTGTTGTAAGTTTCATTCAACTTTGAATTTGAAAATATTTTTTTATCTAATGCCTAGTAGTTTTTTTTTCCATTTGAATCGCTAATAAATAATACATTTTTGTTCTCTCTAGATGCTTTCTTTTGTGTTTCCATCACATTTTCTCCATCACGATACAATAGCTCATTTAATTTCGTTCCTCACCATGGAAGACGACATCGTAGCTCCACTTATCTTTAGTGTATTGACCTTCCTTGGGAAGTACAAATCCCTTGGAGAAATGTTTCCTGACTTGATTATTGCAATGGTTCCAATTTGTATGTCGCTTGTCGAAAATGGCACGCCTAAACAGGCCAAACAAGCGATCAGATGTCTTTATATTAATATGACTCCTAAAGAAGATCAAGTCTTCGCAGATATGTTAGAGGTATATTAAATTCTTTTTATTACTTTACTAAATCATTATTATTATTATTATTATTCTTTTCTCATTTTTATTTTATTTGTTTTTTTTTTTTAATTCGTTATTTTAAGAGATTATACCATATCAGACCTGTCTTTCTGTTTTGTTTTACCCGTCATAAGTAACCAAAATTTTATATTTATATCAATATATATATAGATCTACATAATTTTTTTAGCATTTTATTTCGAAGTGTATTCTAATAAAATATAAACTATTAAAAGATAATAGATAGGCATATTTAAAATCCAATAATAGTAATATTTTTATATATTGATTGCTTGAAGGTTTACTTTTGATTTTCTTATTCTGGTCATCGAAATTTTTAAATAAATATTACAAAAAATATATCTATTAATAAGGACTGCGACTGACAATGCAAATGTTAACAGTTTCGGTTTCTCAAAGGACCATCATCCGGCCTAGATTAGATAAAAAAAAAACATTTTTTACATATAAACCTTAAAGTCAAACTTCATCGTCATTACATTTCTTATAAAATATTATTTTATATATGTACAGTGAGGTACAATATTAAGTCCCACACATGCGTTTTCTACTTGTGATTATTTCATTGTTTTTAAAAAAATATTATATAATTTTTAATGGAAAACTTCTTGGTTCAACCCTAGAAAATTTCCAATAGAGATTTCCGTTTTCTTTTATAAAAAGTTTTCCAAATTTCCATTCATCATGGTTGACTGGAATTTTAATTTTCCAAATTTGGAAATTTGAGGTATGGTTTTAACATAATTATATGAAAATATTTTTATTTTTAAAAAATTCTTATTTTTATTGTCTTTAAATGTTTTAATATTAACAAACTAAGTTTAGTGAATTATTGTAAATTTGACGAAATCAAAAAATTAATTATGTTAAACATATAAATAACTAAATTTGACAAAATAATATTTTATAAGAAATGTAATGACGATGAAGTTTGACTATAAGGTGTTTTTTATCAGATGGTCTTTTGAGTAACTCAAACTCTTAACATTTGCAATGTCAGTCGCCAGCCCTCATTAAAATTATCCGAAAATAAATAATTTTTGTAATACAGTATTTATTTAAAAATTCCGAGGACCAGAATAAAAAAATCAAAAGTAAACCTTTCATCAATCAAAATATATATTTGACTTTGGCTGTTTCCACTATATAAGTAATCTTTTTTATTTAATAATTGAAATTTGAACATTTTTAATCTATTAAGAACAAACAAACGATACGGTTTGTCTATTTTATTTTGATGCGCAGAGTAAACTGAGAAAATTTACAATTGTTCATATTATAGGATGATTGAAATTAGGCACTCAATTATTATTTTTCTTTATTAAAAAAAAAAAATTTATCGTA
>JAKCPI010021321.1:0-17765 GCA_023213315.1 Euborellia annulipes
GTCAAGTTTGAAACCAAGTTGCTATGGGAAACTACGTAAATACGTAGACTCAAAAAATCTGGTGTGACAAGCACAGTACACAAATTTCTCTTGCCGAAAGGTCCAGTCATAGCAGATTTTTTCTTTATTCGTTATTTAAATGGAGACGAAGTTCAAATAGAATTCTTTTACATAATATAACAGTATCAAGTGTTATAAAGAGTTATTTACCAGAATTGCCAACCTTCCAGCTTTTTCACACTCTGGCAAGCTTTTCTGATAATTCTAATTGTCAATAGGTTCTAACAAGATTTTTGTTTTGTGTATTTTGACAGTATTTCTGGTCACTCGGCTGTCTCTATGGCGTATTTAGGTGAATTTATGGATGAACAAAAGAGGACACGTGCCTATGCTTGGATGGGTTTTTTCATTGGTCTTGCTTGTGGCTCACTTCCATGTAAGTATTCTGACAAAGATTCAAGCAATTGTTTCGGAGATAATACAATGAATGGTTATAACCAAAAAAAATCTGGTGTGACTTGTCGCAGAGCTCACAACTTTCTCTTATCTTAGGTAATTGAAAGTTGTGGTCTGCCAGGTTTTTTTGTGTTGGCACATTGGGGGTTGGCCATCTCTCCCGTATCTTATTCAAACTATTTAATTGTTTGCAGGTATTGCTCTAGGGCTGATCCCACAGCCCTTGTCTTGGCAACTTCCTTGGGGACTTCGCTACACCTCTTGGCGGATGTTTATGGCTGTCTGCGGATTACCGGGCGTCATAACTGCGCTCATATTTCTGTTGGCAATGCCAGAGAGTCCCAAGTTTTTACTTTCACGTGAGAAAAGTCAACAAGCACTAGACAATTTACGCTATATTTATCATTTCAACACGAGACGTCCAGCTTCTGATTATCCAGTAGGAATTTCATTTAAATCAAACAATAATCCTTTGTCCCAATACCTGCAATCTCCATACCTTCAAATTTAACATCAACCTCTTAGTGTTAGATCCTCCCACCCCAACTCTTATTTATATTTTCCCTGTTGGACCTTATGGATACATTCGTTACAAAAAATGTAGAGTTGTTGTGGGATGCCTCCCCTTATACAATAACAATATTCAAGACCATAATCCTCCATTCCTGTAAAAACAGTCATGCACATGCAAAGACATCCAGACGCTAACTTTGCACTTTTCTGTGGGAATCTTTGAATGGGTTTTTTTTGTTCCAACCAGATATCAAATTTTGATTTTCGAATTTCAAATTTTGTAACTCTCTCCTTCTTTTTGGCATCACAACAGAGGGATTGGAATATAAATGCTGCACAATCTGTTAATTATTAACGAAATTATTAACAAAAACGTCAGCAAAGAAAAAAACACAAGTACACTCACTGGACGAAAAAAATGGACTTCTTGTTCTTTTACAAGTATAAAGAAAGGTATCAGATTCTAAAAATATTTTTTTTTTAATAATATATAATAAAGTTAGGGCCCGTGACCCGATGCTCAGAGAGGATACATTAGCTTCTCGTGGATAGGGTTCGCTTTTTAATTCAATTGAAGTCTATTTTTTCGACCAGTGAGTGTACTTGTGTTTTTTCTTTGCTCACGTTTTTGTTAATAATTTCGTTAATAATTAACAGATTTTTACGAATGAATGATTTTTAGAAAGCCAAAGAACTATAGAATATCGTAAATATATGTTTTTTTCATTCAGGGATATCTAAAATTGTATTAGGGGTGACCAAAGCAAAAAAAATCTTGAAAATTTCGATTTTTTTAAACTTTAAGCCATTTGCGGCACGTCTAAATGACCTCCGATTGGGATGAAACTTTAAATTTATATGTATTCTAAATACCTGAATATTTTTACGGGGTGCGGCGTTAAAAATAATTTGAACATTCTAAATAAAAGCCGTTTTAGAGCACATTTTCTACTAAAATCTATTTTGCTCTATATCTCTAAAACTGTGCCTGATGGGGCAAAAGTGAAATGATATTTAAATTCAGCTTGAAAAATACTTCTATAATTTCATATCTTTATTCTTGTGAAAGAAAAAAAAAGTTCCTTTTTGTCGACTAGTGTTATCAAAATATACAATTTTGTGGAAGCTATTATTCATTGCAATTAGCAAGTTTTGGAAATGACTTCATGAAAGTCGCCATCTTTATATTAGCAAGCAGCGAGTTTTTGAACAGTATTTGTTCGTTAGCAACAAGACAGTTTTGGAAATGGAACAAAATGCAACTAGGCGATTTTCAGTATTTGTTTTAAATAGGATATAGAAACTTTTTTCACTGGAAAACTATTTTCAAATGTATATTTCAGTTGTGCCAACAACATGCAATTAAAATCTCAACTTTTCAAATTTTGTCAATTATGCACTTTTGGAAATGGACGAATCATATACTGGATATATTGAAGAAGAAAAATATAGGACTGCAAAAAATAAATTCCCTCATGGGACACAAACAATTCTTGGAGGATTAGTTCAATCTATTTGATTTTCATTAAGTACCGTATTTAGATCACTATCACTCTTGATGAGGAAACATGTTTTCTTAATCTCAAGATAAAAAATATATGCATATAATAGCTACTATTTATAATTTTTTTTTTTTTATTCATTATTAATCTGCCTTTTCATAAATATATTATAAATTCACTAGAATTTTGAGATAAAGAATTTAAAAAAGACAAAAAAAAAAAGATAAGAGAAAGTCTAAAAAAAAAAAAAACATTTGATCTCTAGTGGAGGAATTTTTTGTGTGCCGGTATTTCCATTCATAAAATATTTAACTTTTTAATCAAGTGCTTATGAATATGCTGTAATCATAAACTTGAAAAAACTCTTCCGAACGTAGCAACGAGACATTTCTACTCTAGTTGCTACGTTCGGAGGTGTATAAAAAAAAAAAAATTTGTTTAGTCGTCTTTTCGGTATCCATTTTAAATATTACATTTTGTTTCTTCTTAAGAGACCTGTTCTCATTCACTTTAATGATACTCTAATTTAAGAAACATTAAATACGAACCGCCTAATTCATAAAACCTTAAACAATGTTTTAAGGCGATTTAAAAAGCATTTTAGTTATAACTAATTATAATTCATAAACGTATTTTAGGCCTAAAATCTAGATTAAAATTCCTATTTTAACTAAAATGCCGGACCCCTTGTTTAAGCTCACATTTTAAGTTTAACCTAACCTCAAAATCTTCGATAACTTGTGGCATTTCTCTCTATAATTTTTTTTTTATTTTAAGATCATAAAATCTGTTACTATAATATTAAAAGTTACATTTGAGTTTCAATATTTTATAGGAATTAAATATATTTAATTGATTGATATTTGATATTTAAATATATTTAATTTTTATCAAATCAATCTTGAGTATTTATACAAATCTATTTTTATTCAGCTCCAAATGGCTTTTAATTAATTTAAATTCCTTAATGCTTTATTGAATAATTTGAAAAAACCTCTGACCAAGGGCGGATAAGGGCGGTAAGGGGGTAATTACCCCCCCCCCCCCGAGATTTGAAAAAAATACCTTTTTTCTAAAAAAAAATTTATTTTTAATGTAAAATTTTAAAAATTAATACTTAAAAATTTGATTTGTATTTATATTCTGGCAAACAAGTACAGAATGCGCCTTTAAATTACCGAAATTAAGAAAAATAGTGTGTGTGCGACCAGTCACGCCAGATTACCCCCCCCCCCCCCCCGAGAAACACCTCTGGATCCGCCCTTGCCTCTGACATTTATATTTCTTTTCATTTTGTCTGTTTTTCTTTATTCGTGTTCAAACCTGTTTTTTATTCTGTTATGTGTAGGTTTGTTTTAATTTAAAGACATAATTGGCCCACCATGTATACTGTAGAAAGAAAAGAAGAGAAGAAGCAACTAAAATAAAACTTCTTTCACTTCCCACGGTCTAAAATTAATGAATGTTTGTCTTTCAGGTTCATTCACTAAGTTTAAATGCAGATGACTTTGCAAAATCTTCTGATCAAGATGGCTTATGGAAATACTTAAAAGATCAAATCAGTCCGTTTTTCCGTCGGCCCTTTGCTCGGGATACAGCCTTTTTATCTCTCATAATGTGCGGAGCTTATATCAGGTAATACATAGATTTCACAATCATTGACATGGATTAAAGAAAAAAGAAAAAAAAGTTGACAGATATTAAAAGATAACAATTGAGAGATGGTTACGGAAATTTTCAATTAATAATAAGATCGATTGATTTCGTAGTGGAGAATTTTAATTAAGAAAATCGGTAGAGAAAAGTTCAAATTCCACATTTCATTCATAGTCATTAAGTAGGCTCTATGCCGTATAGGCTTATGTGCAAAATCCGTTAAGCTTGGCATATATTTAATTTCCGCGTGTAGATTATAATCCGAGATGTAAAATTTTTATTTTGTTAACAGGGCAATCATCTTTCTTATGCAATAAAAGAGTAAAGCGCGCTTCAAAAAGATTTCAAGACCAAAATGAGAATAAACATTTTAAAGAGCATCTAAAAAATATTTGATTTATGAATTTTAAACAAAATCGTTAGAGAGAATTTTGAGAAAATCGAAAATAACTTTAAAAAAATGCATCAGTAAAGTACTAATACACTGTAAAAAAAATCTTAATTTTAGTATGATTTGGAGTACTATATTAACAAATTTCCTTTATAAATGATAACTACTATGCATTTATCTAAGTTTACAAATGTATGCGTTCAAATATTTACAACAAAAAAACATTTTTTCGAAAAATAGAGTAGGCATTGTAATTTTACAAACATTGTATAGTAATTTTCGTTAAAAATTGTATTTTTTTCGAAAGCAGATTGGGAATTCTAAAATTACCACACAATTGCACTCTAATTTTCAAAAATGTCATTCTAAAATTACAATACATTTGTAAATGGTTTTTGCAAAGATTTACTAAATTTAATAATTTTTTTTACTTTCTCTTACCTCTATATATATGTTAATATATAGAGAAAGTATTGGATTCATGTCGAAAATTCGATGTCGAGATTTTGATGGATCTTCACGTTTTGAGGTCCCCTGAATCCAAAAAAGTGGTTTTCGCGACATGGTCTGTCTGTGTTCAATTTTAAGCATGAAGAAATTGAGCTAGGAAATTGAAATTTTATATTTAAGTTAGGCACCCCCATGGGACGTGACACGAAGCTTTTGAACAAAATCGACCAAAAAGTTACTGATGCACTTTTTCAGTTTTTTTTTTTCGATTTTCTCAAAATTTGCTCCAACGATTTTTTTTTAAATTCAAAAATCAAATAATTTTTAGATTCTCTTTAAAATGTATATTCTCATTTTGTGATTGAAATCTTCTGAAGACCACTTTACTCTTGTACTCCATAGAAAAGATAGGAGAAATGGTTGCCATGGTAACAAAATATAAATTTTTTTTTTTTTTTTAAAAACATTCACACTTTTTTCTCATTCACACTCACATTCACACACACATTCACACAGTCTTTTCGGCAACTGAGGCCATTTAAGACTTTGACGATAACCGTTGTATTGAATAGATCTATTGGGGGTTGAGGCATTTCTATTTAAGCCATCTGGTATCCAAATGGCTTAAATAAAATCATCGGACGGCCTGGGTCCGAACCCGCGACGTTTGGCTTAGGAGGTAGGCACGCTACCTACTAAGCCAAACCCGGGGGCATAAATATTTTCCTAATTTTATAAATTTGACATCTTGAAAATCGAATGTACCCTACTCTCGGAAACTAAATATATGTCGACACAAAAAATCGGGTGTGACAAGCACAGTACTCAACATTCGATTACCGAAGGTAGATTTTTTATTTTTATTTAAGGCTTTATGACGTACACTGTGTGCAATAAGTAAAAATACATGTTTACAAATTATGTTTTTAAATAATCACAAATGTACAGTATTGCCTGCTGTCTCATCTTACTACCACTACGCCATCTATTATTTTCCTAACATATCCGAAAATTGAATTTTATTTTAAATCCTACTGCAATATTTCAATGTCAACTTACCCCCTTCGTTTGTTTAGAAAATTACAAGATATGCACTTCAATGCAAAGCTCAACAGCGCAAAAATCTAAAAACAAAGTTCACCTCTGGAAACTTTGAAGCCTCAAGTGACCGGGGATTCAATGATGCTGCTAAACACCATAGTTTTCCATATGTCAGTGGAAATCCCATATTTCTACCCTATCTCAAATACCTACCTCTTCCTCTACTTGTTGACTATAAAGAAATGTTGGCACCAAAATCCAACCCAAATTAACCTCTTGTTTTTATTCTCTCTCTCTGTAGTGCGAATGGACTGTACATGTGGCTGGCGGAGTTATTTCATCGTATGCAAGTGGCAGGTGATGATTACTCGATGCAGCCACTGTGTCGTGCCGTTGAGGCTTCCAAATCGATTGTCGCTGAAATGGCATTGAATCAAGATGCCTGCACCGATGAGCACTCTGTCGGCAGCGGTGTCTTCTGGCGTGTCCTCATCATTGACTCCTCTATCGTCGTTGGGATGGTCGTCTATGCTGGTGTCATCTGGCTTCTGGGCAAGAAAATCACACTAAGTACGAACTAAGAGAAATCTATTTTGTGCAACTCGAGTCGCGTCATGTTCCATTTGAATTCGAAGTACTAGAAACGTCCCACAATTCGGGTAGGCGTCGATAAAGCCCAGAAGGGCATCTTTCTTATTGTGCAACACGTTCAAACGACCGAACCTGGGGAAACTGCGCAAGCATAGACCTGCATAAAAGCGTGCATGAACTGCGCAGTTTCCTCAATTTATCGCTCAGACATGACGTCAGATTGGGCTAAACTGACCCTTAATTCACTTTGACACGGCTTAATTGAATTCTTTTATTTATTCTGTTTCAGTTGGAAGTCTCCTGGTGATGGGAACCTCAGGTCTCGCTATTTTTTTCGTTGCTGGAGATGTCCAACTCATCCTCTGTCTCTCCATTTTCATGATATTATCAGAATTCGCAAATATTATTATCATAAATATCGTTGTGGATATTTTCCCAACTTATCTCAGGTTCTATTTTATTTATTCTTTATTTAATCATATTATTAGCTTAACTAGATGTGAAAATACTAGAATGTCATAGTCAACTAGCTTATCCGAGGGATAGCTAGTTAACTATAACTGAAGCAATCAGCCCTAATGGAGGCATAAAAGATTTCTCGCTATCGACTTGAATTACTCTGCATTCATACCAGTTATAATTATTATTAATAGTCGGTTAAAATGATTGAATCTTTTTATATCATTCGTAAAATATCGCGGCGCGAAACCGTTTTTTCAAACCATTGTTAGCAACCATTGCTAGCATTCGATCAACGTTAATCTGGATTCAATTTGGGCTTAAAGTAACAGGCTAATTGAATATAAAACAAAAACCGCGATTAGTAAACTCTAGAATAAATTTTTTTCCCAAAAAACCTCTTTTCTTTTAAATAAACGACAGCTCCTGGAGATAGGTGACCCACCAAACCGAAGCAGTCAGCTGGCGGCATAATGACGCAGGCACTGCGGATCTTGTAGAGTCCTCGCCTCGACCAATATGACAACAAAATTTTCTTCCAGCAATTGCAGGAGACAGGAAGAGACTGTCGGTGATTTATCTCGGGGGGGGGGGGGCTGGGTGTATCTAAAACAGAATTATAAAACATAGAAAATAATATAAAAAAGATAATTTTATATTCAAAAATAAGATGAGATGCTTTTAAAATGTTTTAATCCAATATTTTTTTTTTTTTTTAAACATTCACGCTTTTTTCTCATTCACACAGTCTTTTCGGCAACTTAGGCCATTTAAGACTTTGACGATAACCGTTGTAATTAATATATCTAGTTGGGAGTCCAGGCATTTTTATTTAAGTCATTTGGTATCCAAATGCCTTAAATAAAATCATCGGACTGCCTGGGGTCCGAACCCGCGACGTTCGGTATAGAAGGTAGGCACGCTACCAACTACTCCAAGCCCCGTGGGCGTTTTTTTTTTCTTTATTAGCCATATAAAATACTTCTTGGCAAATCAAATTAACAAGTAATAAAATTAAATTGTAGGCCTTTCTTTTTTCCTTCTTTTTCTATTCTTCTTGTTATATTTTAGAAACCAAAACAAATATTACTTTTGAATTTTCTTTTAATTCTTGAGGATTCATATAGTACTACAAGATTCCACTTATTTCATATATTTAATTATTTTTTGATTATATTATTTTAAATAAAATATTTTTCTCCTCAAATGTTAAACAAAAATTTTATTGTGAATATAGAAAAAAATAAAAATAATAATTGAGCCAACTTCACACGGTGTTCCCAGGCGGTCACCCATCCAAGTACTGACCGTGCCCGATGCTGCTTAACTTCGGTGATCGGACGAGAACCGGTGAATTTAACATGGTTTGAAAGTTGGCTTCTATCTATATAACCATTATATACTCTATTTAAAATAGAGTAATAGCCCCCTCTCAAATGAATAAATTTTAAAAAATATAAAAAATTTTTTAGACAAGGCATCCCTTTTCACCTTATGTGGGCTCGATTTAACATTGTCGACAATTTTTTTTTTCTATAATAGGGAAATTTTTCGGGTTTTTTTCCCACTCTATTCTTTTTATTAGCCAAAAGCAGAGGTGGCAAAGCCAATTTGATCAAGATTTCTTAAAAAATAACGAAAATATAGAAAAAATATGAAAGTGACATTAACCTAGAAGAAAGGTATTATAACTTACCATTTCGTATTTTTTTCTTTCTTGATTATATTTTTAATCTTAAAAATCTTGTACGGTGGAAATTAATTAAATATTTTGCATGTGCAGCCTTTTTTTGTCAACCGAGCAAGTTCCCTAGTTATTTTAATTTTTTTTTTTTCTAAACCAGCTGAACTTTAACCGGGCCGAACCCGGCAAAGTCCGGACCCCTGCAAGTTGTTTTAAATTATATTCGAATCCCCAACCGAGAATTCCTTAAGGTGTCTTAATATTTTTTTTAAATTAAATATGGGCCTAGTTGTTGAATAAATAAAATAACTTACGTTTTTATAGTGTTAGTGCCATCTTCATATTTCTTCTATAGGCCTATTTCCGTTATTTTTATAGAAATCTGGATTAAATTGGCTTTGCCACCTCTATTTTTGACTAATAAAATGAATGGAGAGAGAAAAAAAACCGAAAAAGTTCCCTTTCATAGAAAAAAAATTGTCGGCATAATCTTCAATTCAGCCTAAAACGTGTATTTCCATCAACATCTCTCTATCTATATACATATTAAAAAATATAGGTAAGAGAAGTATTGATTTTCAATTAAATATTATTTAAAAGAGACTTTTACAGAAACTCCTTCTACACGCAGACAATGAGAGTTAAATGGGTTGCCTACCTTCCAGTAAACATTCAGAAATGAACATACCCTCAGTAGCTCAGAGAGTAATTAAATTTAGACTGGTAACTGTAGACACTAGTTGAAACATTGTAATATTTTAAAAGAAGGTAAATTAATATAGCGATTAGAATTACAAAGATTAAAGTATTAAAATTAACCTTAGAACAAAACAAAATAAAACGTTAATTAAAATAACCTTATTAATAATAATAACAATAATTAAGATTTGATTAAAAAATTTATAAAAAATTTTTTATCAATTTTTGTCTAAAACAGAGTAATATTTAATAGAGTATATAATGGTTATATAGATAGAAGCCAACTTTCAAACCATGTTAAATTCACCGGTTCTCGTCCGATCACCGAAGTTAAGTAGCATCGGGCACGGTCAGTACTTGGATGGGTGACCGCCTGGGAACACCGTGTGAAGTTGGCTCCATTATTTTTTTTCTTTATTCATAATAATTTTGATGTGTATATGCAATCCAGGTTGTTTTTTTTTTTTTTTGTGAAGAATTATTAAAATATAGATTAAAATTCCAGGGCAATGGCAGTTTGTGTGGCCTATATGATGAATCGGCTTGGAACAGTTCTTGGAAATATATTAATTGGCAAACTTTTGGATATCGAATGCAACTCTGTTTTTGGCATCGTCGCTGGACTCAATTTCGGTTTGTATTTTCTATTTATTTTAATTAAAAAAAAAAAAAAAAAAAAAAAAAAAAAAAAAAAAAAAAAAAAACAGACGGAACGAGAGAGAGGGAGGGGGGGCCCCCGGCCGCGGCGCGAGAGGGGCGGCGGGGGGGTCCCGGTGCGGAAAACAAAAAATAGTTGGATGATTTTTTTTTTTATTATTATTGATTTTTTGTAAATTTTATTTTTTTTAATTTTGTGTATATAATATAATAATTTTTTATTTTTTATATCATATTATAAAATTTTTTGTTTTTGATGGGGTGGGGGGAATGGGGTGGGGGGCCGGGGGGGGGGTTAGGCCTGGGGGGAGCCCTTTTTGAAGAGGACTTAACAACGTTTTAAGTTTATATCCTAACAGTTGAAATCTTTATTCACAGGAAATTTTTAACACAAAATATTTTTTGCTTTTTTTATTAAAAAAAAAAAAATAAATAAAATAAATTATCAAATTAGGGATGGAAAAGGCGTTCGAAAAGTCGATTTTCGATTTTGGAATCGACTTGATATTTTTCGATTCTCGGAATCGATTAATCATTTCTGAAAGTCGACTTTTCGACTTTCAAGTCGTCTTTTTAAAAAGTCTATAACTCATGCTTAGGAGATAGTAAATATTAAATACTAGCCGCGCCGCCCGCCTTCGGCGGGCTTCGCGTCTAGCCAGGACCCCCAGCCACTGGCTCGGGCGCGCCTGCGGCGGACCCTCGCCTTTCTTAAATATGAGAAACGGGCTGGCGTCTAGACAGGGGGGGCTACGCCCCCTGGACCCCCCAGCCGCTGGCTCGGGCCCGCCTGCGGCGGACCCTCGCCTTTTCTTAATTATAATAAAAAGAAATTTTTTTTTTTTTTTTTTTTTTTTAAACATTCACACTTTTTTCTCATTCACACTCACACTCACACACACATTCACACAGTCTTTTCGGCAACTCAGGCCATATAAGACTTTTTACGATATCCGTTATTGATAAATATACATATATGGGGTCCAGGCATTCTTATTTAAGCCATTTGGTATCCAATTGGCTTAAATAAAATCATCGGACTGCCTGGGGTCTGAACCCGCGACGTTTGGTATATGAGGTTAGCACGCTAACCTCTACGCCATGCCCCGAGGGCAAAAAGAAAATTATTATTACTACGTATTCCAATCCAGTGCCTGCTTGAAGATTTGTTTACATTCAAAGAATACACAACTGCAAAGAATACTTAAATATTTCTCTATACATTTCCTATGGGAGAAATCGTAACTTTAAGAATTAATAACTCGAAAATTTATAGGAATTTCGGGACCCGAGTATTTTCCCGGGACTCTCCATAACGTCCTCTATAAGACTGCAAAATTTCGTTTCAAAATTCTAATGGGAAGTTGGTCAAACAGAGCGTGACAGACGGACAGACAGACGGACACTCCGTAATTATTATATATAGAAGAAATTTCTTCTTCTTCTTTCCTGGTCCTATTCCCGCATTGCGGGATCGGCAGAATGGGTTTTTTGCGACCGGAAGAAATAGAACAGGCCGGCCCGTCGCACAGTATTGAAAATATAGAAGGAAGGGACAGACATGTAAAGAACAGAAGGACTGCCAGTCCCAGCTCGGATAGCTCGTGGTCGCCATCCACGTAACCACAAGTTGTGGGCCCCTGAGCATAAATATTAAATATATTGATATTTATTTATTTATAATATAAGATTTATAAAGTATTTAAACATTTTATTAAATACAAATATTGTTTTCAATAGAATATTCTATCCAGAAATCGCACGTGATATGGCACCGAACATTAAAATTAAATTTGAACATTTTTTGAAAGAGGAGATGATGTTTTGCTTGGGTGGATCTAGGACAGTGGTTCCCAACCTGGGATCTTCTGAAGACCACTTTACTCGAGAAATGATTGCTATAGTAACAATATATAAATATTTTCCTATGTTTATAAATTCGAATGTACAGTACAGTCGGAAACTATATATATTTCGACACAAAAAATCTGGTGTGACAAGCACAGAACACAACATTGGAATACCGAAGGTTGTGTGCTGTGCTACCAGTCACAACAGATTTTTTTTCATTAAGGAACTGCTGTACTCTGGAGGATTAGTATTGAAATTCGGACATGGTTCATTATTACCGAATAACTACCATCTATCTACTATCCAAAAAGGGGAAAATAAGAAAATTGTTTACTTTTGGATTTGGTCCATTTTTGCTTTGAACCATTCATATTAATATTTCCCAAGTATGAAGATATTATTGCAGCAATAAATAAATACTTTGTTTGTTTTAGTTTGCGCTGGCTTGGCATTTTTTTTATTGGCCAAAGGAATCAACAAGAATGTTCAACAAAATAAATCATAATAGCTGTAATCAATTCCATTTTTTGTAAATATCTCCATTGTATTATTTAATAAATAATAATATTTAAATATTCTGTTATTAGTTTTGGAAACGATGTAACACCTGTTTTATCACTATTCGAGAATTTCTTTTGTAGTTTCTTTCAGGTAATTCGCTGTTGAACGGCGGGGTCTAAGGAATTGTTGGAATATTTAATCAAACCACACAATTCGTAGCAGAGACAATTTTATTGGTTAACGAGGATGCATCCTGTTCGTTTCGGCCGACATAAGGGCCTTCATCAGAACCATATTTGTCTGAAATTCACGACATTTTTCACATTTACAATTACAGTCATTTTATAATTATTTTGTTAATTTGGTTCTTACCTCTTCATCGATGATGAACTTATATATATATAAACAAAAAATTGTTTTATAAATGTCAAAATATTATTTTTATATACAGTTAATTATACAAGTTTTAATTAATACAATATATTTTTTCTTTTTTAAAGACTTTCATTTGACAGCTCTCCTTCCTTCTCTCTTCATTCCTTAGACCCCGCCGTTCAACAGCGAATTACCTGAAAGAAACTACAAAAGAAATTCTCGAATATTAAATATTCTGATTTGGCGTTATTGAAAGGTTGAGCAATGGTTGATAATTTGGACTATTTAGCCTCGATTTTTTTTTTTTTTGAACAACGTTAATTTATAAGTTTTTAGGCAAGTTCTTTCAGGCCCCTGAAATCTGCAACCTCCGTAGCCCGGAAACAGTGAATTTTAGATATCAAGGGTACTAAACAAATTCATCTCACAAGGAGAGTGAGTCAGCCATTTTTTTTATTCTCATAGGATTTGAAGGTGAGTATCTGGACTAGAAAGACGAAATTTTAGCCGTCCTGCGGAAAATTTTCCGTCCAACCATGGATACCATTCTATCTTTTTTTTTTAAATTTCTGTATGCCGAAAAATATTTTTTTTTAATTCTAATGTTTCGGGCCCCCTAAAAGCGCGGGGCCCATAGGCGATCGCCTACTCCGCCTAATGCAGTGTTTTCCAAACTGTGAGGGGCGCCTCCCTAGGGAGCCGCGGACTAGTCTAAGGGGAGGCGCGAATATTGGCCACCAGGACCAATTTTCCAAATGATTGCTAGTTTTAATATAAATAAAAATAAATAAAAAAAAAAAAAAATATTTTTATATAAATTTATATTTTTTAGCATTAAAAATTTTTGTTTTTGTATTATTTTATAAAATGGGAGAGGGGGGAGGCGTTATAAGATTAAATATTTTTAAGGGAGGTATATAACATAAAGTTTGGAAACCACTGGCCTAATGGGTAATCCGGCACTGTGTATATCAAGAGAATTGTAGAATGTTAAATTGCGAAAATAATATAAAGTGATGTAAAAGTAATATTGAGTATTGTTAAATATATGAAAAAGTATTGTAAAAATATCCTAAAACCTAAAAGAGAATTTAAATAAAAATGTTAATTAAGAGTTTAATTTTCGCGAATTTACTCACCTATTTGGTAACACACAAAATGTCAAGTCTCAAGGAAAAGGAAGCGAAATAGCAACGACCACGGCCTCGTGGGCTTCTCTTCAGCCCTTGTAGTAATGTAAAATAATTAGATATTGACGGCAGCCACAGTCTGCGTGCACGGAAGCAGAAACGGGGATCCCGGTAGGAATTTTAAATAATAATAATATTAAAAAATATGATATTTATTTTATTTATATTTACAAAATATTTAATTAAATTATTTCTATTTATTTTTAGCCTATGGGCTATATTAGTTGGAATTGCAGAATATAAAAGGTCAAAGTTTCGCTATTTAATATCAAATACAGTAGAGTCTTGCTAATCCGGCCCTTTGTCGGATTCCCCGAAACATTTAATATAACGCAAAATTATTGTGAATTTTTATCTCTTTAAAAAATCTGTAATAACACTTTGTTTTCTTAAATTACTCCTTTTTTTTTGCTGCAATATCCCTAAGAAATTGGCTTTCAACGTGCCGGATTAGCCGGTATGCCGGGGTATTGAAGACCGGATTAGCAAGACTCTACTGTAATTTAAAATTATTGAAAAAAAAAAAAAATAATAAAGTCAAATAATGTATGATTTTAGAAGATATGTGCTCTAATAATAAATAGAAGATTTACAATTTAAAGGATTTTCGGTCAAATATTCTTTAAAATCATTTTTATAAAATTTTTTTTATTTTATTTATAAAAAAAAAAAAAAAAATTGGTGGTTCTTAACCTATTTATAAGGAAGCAATGGCTAAACCGGCTAAGCTATTTATTGACTATAAATCATCAACTAATACGTATTCAAGTCTATTCTCTAAAACAGACGTTAAAAATTAACATCATAAATTGGGTGTTAAAAAGTAAAGTAATAACATCAGCGTTATTCTCTAAACCAAGTTTTAACAGCGACGTTAACATGTTGCTTTTTTTTATCTCAAAGCTGTCAAAATCATAACCTTACTTTTTGATTAAAGTCTCCATTTTGATGCATTAAATACGGCGTTAAAATATTAGACACCCCTAGACATGGCATTAATTTTTAACACTATTGACTAATGTTAACGCTTCGGCGTTAAAGTCTTTGCTTACAGAATAGCATTTTGAGGCAAGGAGGTCGCCTCGATAACGCTGATTTCAGATGTTAACTTAAAATTAAATATTCAAATTAAACACTAGGTTATTTGTTTCAAAAGGTTTTATTAATTAAAAAATTAACACTTGATACGTATTTCGACAATTCCTTGTCATTGTCGAAATACGTATCAAGTGTTAATTTTTTAATTAATAAAACCTTTGAAACAAATAACCTAGTGTTTGATTTGTATATTTAATTTTTAAATAAGAAATTATATATAATATTTAAGATATTATATACATCGCGTAGGTAAGCCGCGAAACGGAGATTTATATAATTAGATATTACTTCATGTACCCGAAAAAAGATATAAGGGTGTGCCGCCGGGAGTCGAACCTAAATTTGCTTTCCAACTGAGTTCATATACCCGAATGCCGTGCTGTGGTCTAGTGGTAAGGGCACACTGAGCGCAAATCGGTGGATCCGTGGTTCGACTCCCGGCGGCACACCCTTATATCTTTTCGGGTACATGAAGTAATATCTAATTATATAAATATTTAATTTTAATTTACAAAATGTTTCAACGAGAACCAACGGTCGAAAGTTTAAATTAGATGTTAACGTTTTTGCTGAGAGAATAGACCTGTTTGGGTGTCATCTTCATAAGTGATTTCTCAAATGCTTTCTGAAGACGATACCCAAGTGTATTCAAATCCCGCTTGCCGTCCATTATTGCTCACGTCTCCTTCTGGGGTAGACAATTTCACCTCTACGGTGAACCTCTATGGCGTGATACCAAAAGCCTCTGAGAACAGTCACTTTGACATAAACTATAATCAATAAATAACTTGAAACAAAAAACCGAGTGTTTATATATTAATACAGTAGAGTCCCGTTAATATGAACTAATTGGGACCGAGGGTCGTTCGGATTATCGGGAAGTTCGGATTAACCGGAATTGTAAGCTTGAATTAGTTAATTTTGATAATAAAGTCGTATTTATAACGTTGTAAACCGTGAAACTCGTCGGTGATATTAAACTCTAAATAAATATTTCGTATTTTTTAATAAAATAAAGTTCCTTTAATGTCTAATTTTCATTTATATTCCTCTTAAAAAAAAATCGTACGTACGCAAAAAGAGTTCGGATTAACCGGAAGTTCGGATTAGCGAGGTTCGGATTACCGGGACTCTACTGTATTTTAATTCTATAAAAATGATTCATATTTGACACGTTGAAATGAGACTATTTCAATTAATGAGCAAATCTTCAATTTACGAAAGAATTAAGAGCAAGGTCGCAAACAGAGCAGGCGGCTCTTCTCAGGACTTCAACCATAAACTTTTACATAAAAAAAAAAGATATTAAAATTATTTCTAATTCTATATACAAGTGAATAAGGTGGCTGTAAAAAGAGTCAGTTAACAGAAGGCAGGAATTGACAGCCAAAAGATAAGCCTCTATACAAACTCTACAATTATTGGGACATTTTGGTTTTAATAGAATAATGCCATTTCCATTAAAGCTTCTCAATAATTGAAGAGATTTATTTATTACCTTTAAGCTGCCAACTTAAATAAAAGAATATTTAAACATATCTTTGAAGGGCACATATTTTTTTTTTAGACGAAGCTCTGGAAACTTTTCCACAATGTTCAAAAGTAGATAAGAGCCAATAGGTTCATTAAAAGAAACCTAGACTATGTTCAGCGGCGTAACTAGCCTTCGAGGGCGGAGGGGGCGAAGCTCAACTACGGCGCCGTTTTTTAAGTTGTTAATAGAATTTAAAAGAAAACTATCAATTTTTTTGGAAAGAATATGATAAAATCACCGTCCCTGGGCTATATCTTAGGTGCCCTATGGGTATCAAGGGGCGCCAAAGACTTGATGCGCCTAGGAGGCGAGCCCCCCCCCTTGGCTCCCACCTAGTTACGCTACTGACTATGTTTCGTTCACTTGCTGTACGTTTTCCTGGGATATAGGCCTATCTGGATTTTCGACTATTAATGAGCCTATTGGTTCTAATCCCTTTTAAACTTTTTTTTGGAGGGTTCTAACCACCCCCCTGTATCCGCCCTTGATTCATCTAGACCACAGCATCGCATTCGGCTATTTATTTGAGTAATGTAAATATAATTAATACTTACTTACTCTAACTAATAAGGCAGTTTAACAGTTTTTTTTATTGTCAAATTTGACAAAATAGAGATGAACCCGTTTCAAACTGACCAATTTTACTTTTTTATTAACAATTAACAATTAAGAAAAATAAAATTACTCCCGAATAGCAAATATTGAGTTTTATAAAAAGGCATTAAGAAAGAACAACCGCCCGTTTGGAGTTGCTGGCATTTGTTGTAAAATGCAATGCACCTTCTTTTTATTATTGTTGTGCACAATTGTTCTTATGACCTAAAAGGACAGCAATATGGGGCTATACTTTTAAGACATTGTTTTGTTTTTACAGTCTCTTTTACGAAGGTTGTTCGTTAAGCTTTTCATTTATTTTTAATTTTCAATTTATACGTGAATCTACCTGTTTATTTAATTTTGTTTTTATTTTTGTTAAAATTTGAGTGACTTTGCTGAAGTGTGAAGAAAGGGTCGACCTCGCCCGAAGGGAACGGGAAAGACCTGATCTGCTCCTAACTGCATATAAATAGTACTAGTGGCGCCGCCCATCTTAGATTGGCAAATGTCACAATCACGG
>JAKCPI010021322.1:0-62784 GCA_023213315.1 Euborellia annulipes
CTCAATCTATTGAACAGTGTTATTGCTGATCTTGGGAGGGATGGAAATGCTTTAAACCATGGGTGCCTGGTGTTGGCTTAATATTATGGAGAAAAAGAGCCTTTTATTTGACTGGTCAAATTCAGGAATCTTCCAATCTTTCAGTATGTTAGATTTTTATAGTTGCAATATAATCCTGCCATGGCACTCCTTCATTTAGGATTTGTCCTGAATGGCTAGCTCATTTAGCAAGATAGTCTGCTATGTGATTACCTTTTTGCAGGTTGAATGGGCCTTAACCCAGTGAAGAGAGATTATCACCCCTTCTCTAGCTGCTTCCTTTAGCAGTAAAAATATATCCAGTGGGAGTTTACTTATTTTCCTCTGCATATTTATTGATTTTATGGCCTGCAATGCACTTTTAGGAGTCTGACATTATTGTGGATGAAATTTGGTTGTTCCTGGAATAAATTATAGCTTCCCTTATGGCAATAAGTTCAGCAAGAAAATACTGACAACGCTGCTGGAAGTTTGATTAAGGTCGAAAACAGTAAGCCTTTCGTCAAAAAAGGAGCATCCTATGTCATTAGCTGACTTAGAGCCGTCAGTATATATCACATGACTTGATAAGGGGATCGGTTGCATTTCTGGGGTTATACATATGCAGGGTTTAAAATTTATTGCTGCTGCATCTATTTGAAATATTGGTGGAAGTGAGTATTTTTGAATCTGTATTCCAGAGTTCTTCAGATTGGCATATGCCAGGACTAAAGGTGGTAGATTGGGACAGGGTCCACTGATTGGATTTGTCTGTTGTGTGTCATGTAGGCTTGCCACGGCTACTACAGATGGGTGATAAAATTTTGAGTACCGCATTGCAACAAACTTTCCGGCCAAAAGATTTCTTCTCAGTTCCAGTGGTGGTTCATTACTCTCTATAAGGATAGCGTTTGTTGGAGAAGTTCTTAAGTATCCCATGCATTGCCGAACCGCTTGAAATTGAATCTTTTCTAGTTTTTTGAAGCGTAGAACTACTGGCAGACCCGTATAGAAAGCTCCCATATTCTATTACTGATCTTATCATCGCTCTATAAATTAATAGTAGAGATTGTGGGTTTGCGCCCCATGAAAATCTTGATACAATTCTTGGTAATTTTAGTTTTTCCGTGCATTTTTGAACTATGTAGGATATATGATTTTTTCCAGAGTAACTTTGCATCTAAGAATAGTCCTAAATATTTTACCTGAGCAGAAATTTTAAATTCTTCTCCCCCAAGCGTAATGGCGTTCCATGGCGGAATTTTCCTTTTTAGAAAATGCAAACCGCTGATTTCGACGCTTTGATGTTAAAACTGTTTTGTGTTAAGTATAATTTTTAGCGAAGAGACAGAGTCATCGAGGTTACTTATGCCTTGTTCCAGAGATTTAGTGCTGTCATATATGACTAAGTCATCTGCGTATTGAATTAACTTGCAATGAGGGTTTATATGATTTTGTAAATCATTAGGCATAGCAGATGAATAATATAGGACTCAAGATCGACCCCTGCGGTACACCCTTGTACAACGTCCATTCAGAACAGGCCCTGATTGCTCGTTTTGACCACTATGTTTCTGCCAAAAAAATATTCGAAAATAAACCTTTCGAGGATAGGCCCAACTCCTAACATTCTTAGCTTTGTGCACAGTATATGAACATCTATATTATCATACGCTCCCTCAATATCAATAAAAGCAGCAGGGGTGTATTTCTTTAAAGCATAAGATTCTTGGATATTCGATATTAATATGGCCAGGCTGTCCATAGTGGAATAGGTTGTTCTAAATCCAAACGATGAATTTGGTAATTTGTGATACGTCTCCAAATAATTCTCCAGTCTAAACTTAATCAGTTTTTCATAGACCTTGGCAATGCAAGAGGACAATGCAATCGGTCGATATGACTGCCCTTCACTGGCTGAGTATCCAGGTTTTAATATAGGTAGGATCAATTGTTTTTTCCACGCAGTGGGAATGTTGTTGTAGACTCTAATTTCATTAAATATCTCCAGAACAAGGATTAGAGCAAGATAGGGGAGTTTTTGAATCATTGCATACGAGATTTTATCTAGACCTGGGGCCGTATTAGGCAAAGAGTATAGGGCTCTCTCTAATTCATTAAAAGAAAAATTAGTTTCTAAAATATCGTACCCATTAGGGTTGGTATTTTCCAAGAACAAATTACTGTGTGGTACCCAAGGAGGAGCAATTTTGTCTAGGAATTGTTCTAGTACCTCGTTGGATGGATTTCTTTTATTGGATTTTGAGATTCCCTGCATTTTTTAACTTTAGCCCACAAGTCTCTGGAGGGAGTGGTAGGATTTATTGAAGTACAAAATTGTTCCCAGCATTGCCGCTTTGATTTTTTAATGATTGATTTGGCTGCAGCCTGTGATTTCTTTAAATTTAACCAATTCTCCAAAATAGGATTGTTTTTGTATAAGACATGTGCCTGCTTTCGATTCTTGATTGCCTTGTCACATTCAGAATTCCACCAACACATTGGGGGGTGTTTTCCGCCATACTGTTTTGTGAGGGGTATCGATTGTGTTGCGGCTTCAAGTATTACCTTTTCTACAAACTCATATTTAGCATTTGTTGATGAAAAGCTAGGGACCCTTAACAACTTTTTGAACAATCTCCTCTTGATACCTATTCCAATCCGCCTTTTCTGTAATAAATTTTGGTGTGAATCCGGCCTCTCTATTGGGTAAGTATGTGTCTCTCGTGATTAATATTGGAAAATGATCGCTTCCCATGGAGTCTTCCAGGGTTCTCCAAATGAGCGAAGGAGCTAGGTACGCTGAGCAGAAGGAAACATCCACTATAGAAGCTACATCCGATTGAAAGTTGAGTCTTGTGGGGGACCCGTCGTTCAACGACACTAGATCCAAAGAATCAGTAAAATTGGCTAGCTCCTCCCCCTGTCTATCATCAAGTACACAACCCCATATTATAGACTTGGCGTTAAAGTCTCCTAGAATAACCAAAGGGTGGTTCACCCCACGAATTAACTGCGACCATTCAGCTGCAGTTAAAAGATAACCTGGCTTACAATAAATAGAGATTATTGTAACTCTAAAATTTTCATTAAAGTGCACTATTGCTCCACAAATTTGTACATCATATGTATATATAAAATTTAGAGGAGTGTAATCATATATTTTATTGATCAGTAACAGGCTACCACCCTTGCCGTCGTTCCGGTCCTTTCTTACTACATTAAATTGACTAATTTTAAATTCTAGCCCAGGTTTTAGCCAACTCTCAGAGATAGCTGCCACATCAATTTTATACTCATTTAATAAATATTCTAGGCTCCCTTTGTTTGCATTTATGGATCTAGCGTTCCATTGTATGATTTTGACAGAGTTTCTGGCCATTTTTTTTTTTTTCCTAAGGAAAATATTTTAATTATATTCTATTTATAGAGCGCTTTCCCTTCTATCTAGATTGATTTCTAAAGTTTCATTCACTATATTATGGATTAATTGACTTATTTCATTTGCCGATAACTCATTATTGTTTCTAATCAGGACCCCGTTTCCTATTAATTTACTAATTATATTTTTAATTAACATTGTCATATTCCCCTTAACATTTTCACTATATTTGGGATTATTGTAAACCGGGGTTTGGGGGTTAATAGTGGGATTTATTACCGTAGGAAATTCAGGCCCAGAAGCCCTATTCCTTTGCTCCAATGAACGTGTTTTATTTTTAGCATAGTAGTCTAGGCGAGAAGTGTTGGTTCTCACCTTTACAAGTTCCCTATTTTCAGGTATTTTCCGCATACTCTCAGTAATTGTTGGAAAATTCTCCTTTGATAGTATCGGAATTTGTTTCACCGTATTTGAGTAGTTATCTTTATTAAGCAATTTTTTTGAAGCTTCACTAAATGAGATGTTTTCTTCTGCCATTAAAAATTTTATATCTCTTTGTAAGGAATACTCTGGGCATTCTTCCCAGTTAGTAGCCCTATGAGCCCCTGAACAAAATATACAAACTAACGGTGCCTGGCAAGTTTCCGAACTATGTGATTCCCCACATCTATCGCACCTGGGTTTGAAACTGCACCTATGACTTAAATGACCATACCTCGAGCAAGACAAACATTGAATTACCCGTTGACGTTTGACCTCAATTTTGCAAATTACTCCTAGAATCTTCATCTCTCTAGGGAGAGTTTGTCCCCGAAACGTAATAATGGCTAGGGGTGTGGGAACTAAATTATTATTTTTTCTTCTTCATTATTCTTTTAGCTTGAATAACTTGTTGACTACACTCTGAATAATTAACCATATCCTCATCAGTAAGCGAATATTCAATATCTCTAACTATACCCTGTCTGAAAAGAACAAAGCTGGGAATAAAGCACGCTAGCTCTTTTTTCGTCCAAAAGTCCATCATCTTTAACACATTAGCAGACGTGAAATCCTTAAAAATAATTTTAATCGTGTTTCTATTTATTTTATAAATCGAAATTATGTTTTTGTATATATTGTAGCTGTTTTCTCTAATTAATTTACTTACATACATAGGATGTATTCCAAGAACCTTTTTAGATATATTTTCAACATATACTACATAGGGGCCTGTGTCCCACTCATTGAAAAGATTATTTTTACAGACTTCAAAATATGGGGTTTTTTTAATATTATTAGCGAGATCAGTATCATGAAATTGTCGATTTTGAGTCATATTTTGTGAATTATCGAAAGAGCCTAGCAAATTTAGTCTATTTCTATTTGGTAATTGTATGCTACTAGTGCTAGGGATACCTAAGTCATTAGGTGATTGCGAAATATATACATCACTAAATGTACCATTAGAAGTTTGCTGACTTACATTAATTACATTGAGATCATGAAATTGTTCTTGTGACACCGAGCATTCGAGGACTTTGACCCTGTTTAAGGCATGTTCTTGCTCTTCATCTTCATATTCATGTTTTCTTTTCAACAACAGCATATTCGCCTCCAAACTCTCCAAAATATTCTCTGTTTCCAGGTTTTCTTGTGTTCTCATTGGTTGATCGGGATCATCATTCACCGTTTCCAAAGCTATTCGAAGAGATGCAGCCACCTCCTGTTGAGGAATTCCCTCGTTTGGCAATTTTATGAATTTTATATCTTTTTTTTTTTTTTTAAACATTCACACTTTTTCCTCATTCACACTCACATTCATACACACATTCACACAGTCTTTTCGGCAACTTAGGCCATTTAAGACTTTAGACGATAACCGTTATTTAAGAATTTATCTATTATTGGGATCCAGGCATTCTTATTTAAGCCATTTGGTATCCAAATGGCTTAAATAAAATAATCGGACTGCCTGGGGTCCGAACCCGAGACGTTTGGTATACGAGGTGAGCACGCTAACCTCTACACCAAACCCCTAGGGCAATTTTATATCTTGAATTCTACTATATTGGCGGAAACTAAATATAAATCTGGTGTGACTGGCGCACAGCACACAACTTTCTCTTACCTTCGGTAATCGAGAAATGGTTGCCATGGTAACCAAATATAAAAATTTTCCCATACTTATAAATTTTACATCTGAATTCATATGTTCCGTACTATCGGAAACTAAATATATGTCGACACAAAAAATCTGGTGTGACAAGCACAGAACACAACTTTCGATTACGGAAGGTAAGAGAAAGTTGTGTGCTGTGCGCCAGTCACACCAGATTTTTTGGGAATGAATTTGCTTTCATTTTTCCCTCCAGACATATTTTGCATTTCGTTTCGGGACAATCTGAAAAATTCTTGTTTAAATAGTTTCCCATAATTGATTTTACATCGTTCATATTTAAGTGTCCTAAGCGATAATGCCATAGATTGAACTCTTTTTTTTATATTGTTGCATGTATTTGCCATCGGTCTGGTTATTTCCGATCGATTATTTTCGATAAAATAATGTAAGTTATTCTCCTTGTAAGATTTCGCGATTATAAAGTTGTCTTCCGACTTGATTAGCGCATTGTTTTCCTTAAATATTACAATATTTCCTTTATTCGTTATTTGTGGGACAGATATAAGATTTGTTTTTAAGCCAGGTACGTAGAGTACGTTCTTTAGGGTGATTTTCTGTCCTCCATTTTCCGGTGACAGGTCAATGTTAATGTCTCCGTAACCCATCGATTTTAAGTATGTGCCACCTGCAAGTTCGATTCTGGATTCATTTTCTGTTTTCGTAAAATTAATAAATTTTTCTTTTTGTGAGCACATATGGTGGGTGGATCCACTATCTAATATCCATAATTTATTCTCTTTATCTTCTTTTTCCGCTGCACAGGAAAAAAAATAGTTCCTTGATTTTTCTCTGTCTGCCGTCGATTCTTCTTTAAATTCTTCCCCTTCTCCGCTCTTCTCTCGTTTTTCGTCCCCGTTTGCCATCAACGCTGATCTAAAATTAACATTTTTGTTTTGTTCATATCTATTTGGAGGCTTTCTGCAGTTTCTAGCTATGTGCCCCTTTTCATTACATCTAAAACATTCGACGTTGTTATTATCTCTTCCGTTTCCCCTGTACGACCTGTTGTCTTGGAAGTTTCGGTTAGTTCGACTGTAGCTTTCGTTGATTTTAAATCCTTCTCTGTACGACTTTAACGCTTTAACTTCTTCATTTCCTTCTTTCGACTTTTCACCAATTCTCCTTTCTTCTTCTAATAATTTTGATTTTAATTTAGTCATTTTCAGATCATCTTCGTCCGCTCTCAAATTTCTTATTAAATATTCATATTCATCAGGTAATCCTAGTGCCAAGAACCCTGCTTGAACCTTTTCTTCGAAATTATACCCTGCGTTTTGAATTTTATTATATAGGCCGTTTCTTCTAGTTATATATTTGTTGATTGTTTCATTATTCTTTTTCCTAGTCGTAACAAAGTCTTTTAATAGTAGTAGCCCATGCCACGTATCATATTTCGTGTGAATTTGTTTTAACGTTTCCCAAATTTCCTTTGCAGTTTTATAACTTATAACGTCATCTAAACTATCGTTATTTAGTGTTAAATATAGGATTGATTTCGCTATGTGATCTTCTCTCTTTTGCTTTTCAGTTAATTCCCCGCTGACTCCTGGTTCCACAATCTGCCATACCCCTTTAATCTCCAATATTCCTTGGACCTTGAGAGACCAATATCTATAGTTTTCTAAATTTAATTTTTCTATTTTTATCTCTTCCATTGTTCTATGTTTACTAATAATCTTATTTATTTTCTTACTCACGTGATTTCCGATACTTTTCTTTCTTTTTCTTGCTTTTCTAATTATATGTAGCCTGGGCCCATAACCTGTTAAACGTGGTTATTTTTACTTAACTCACTAGTTAAATGATTGCACTTTTGATAGTGGACGACTAAATTTTATTTCGTTAAAAATTACAAAAACATATCAATAACATTGAAAAACTATTGGTAACAATTAGATGTAAATAAATATATCCAGAGTATCCAAAGAATATATTCATATATATATATTCATACACTGTGCTCTAACAATCCCATCATTATTTTCCCAAAAGAAATAAATCGTGTCCATAAAAAATTTAATTTTTAAATTATTGTTTAGGCCCTCGGCAGTAGCACATTGATAGTAGAGTTTTTGTTTCTATAGCTACGGGTTCGCTTCCCATCTTATGGAACAAAAATTTATTTTACTTGAAAACCCATTGGTCAACAGATGAATTTCCAATCAACATTGCCCGAAGCAACCAATATTATGAGCGTGGGATCAAAGTGATGGAGGAATTGTACGACTTCTGTCTCTACAAGGACAACTCTCACAGAGATTCATCCTCACCAATGACATTATCTAGAATATTTTACTTCATTGTGTCTCTAATGACCCTATATATGTGTTTCTAAAGCTTGTGTACTGTTTTGTATCTATTTACAGTGACTTCAAAAAATCCTATATATAAAATTTTCAAATCATTTTGTGCGTGACGTTTCTTTATAAAATCACCTTGAAAGTAAGATTTTATCTAATCTTTAGTAAAAGTTAATCAAATTATTGTACAGGGATACGTAGTAATATATATATATATATATATATATTGTTCAAAAGCTTATTTTGAGTGTCGGGGAGGGTACCTAACTTAAATATAAAATTTCAACCTCCTAGCTCAATTCTTTCATGCTTTCAATTGAATTGATTGTGTTTTCGTCTGTTCAGTTTTAAGCAGACACACACACACACAGTGTCCATTTGAAATCATGAAAGAATTGAGCTAGGAGGTTGAAATTTTATATTTAAGTTAGGTACCCTCCCAGACACTCAAAATAAGCTTTTGAACAAAATCAGCCAAATAGTACTAGTACTTTACTGATGTACTTTTTCAGTTTTTTTCAATTTTCTCAAAATTTGCTGCAACGATTTTTATTAAAATTCATAAATCAATTATTTTTTAGATGCTCTTTAAAATGTATATTTTCATTTTGCCCTTGAAACCTTTTTAACATGTAAAACTATATATTGAAACTTTCAATGGACTTTAGAAATAGAGGAAACAAAATACACAAAATTTTTATTTTACTAAATTAAAGCCCACTTCATGTAGATTATTTAGAAAAAAAAATTTTCTTGAATATCTCATTCCCTTTTGGAGATATCGGCTTTAGCGCTAAACCATGTTTGCGTTTTCATAACTAAAAAAAAATCAACAATATGAATTTTTTTTTATATTTTAGGATTAACTTAGATTCGCGATATATTTTTTTTCTAATTCCTTATTGTTTAAAGAACTTACCAAAAAAATTTCATCAAGATTGGGTGTCAAATAAATAAATGAGAAATAATTTTCTCTTTTATGTCACATTTTGTTTGGCATTATTCAAGCCGCTTAAGGTGAAAAAATCAAAACTTTAAAGTGCCATAACTCGAAAACTAAGTGAGATAAAAAATCAAAATTTGGGGCTGTTACTTATCTTTATATATAGAACAAACATACCAAGTTTCATACAAATCTGAGATTATGGGTGAAATGGCCTGGTTGAACTGACGTGGAATGACCCTATAGGGATTTGTATGTTAATTTCGATTCAAAAGGGGGTCCATTAAAATGCAAGTTTGAAACTAAGGTGCTATGGGAAACTAAATATATCTCGACACAAAAAATCTGGTGTGACCAGCACGGTGCACAACTTTCTCTTACCGAAGGGTAAGAGAAAGTTGTGTGCTGTGCGCCAGTCACACCAGATTTTTTTTAGTAAGGACTGAGGATGGCTCTCAAATTAAAAGATCCGAAACGTCTCCGAGATTAGAACCAGCATACAGTCTTTTATTGACTGTTCCTGCCCATAATTAGATCCATTGAGTCTACATATTCGTTTTAACAACCAAATTTTAGCAAATTTAATGCTCTACAACTTTGTATGGTACTATGGAACACAAAATATGCTTAGTTTACTTAATTTCGGAATGAAGAAAAATTATTAGTAACACAAGGTTTGCCCTGAGATTTGACATGGGGAGCCACGGAAAAGTTATGATATATTAAGGGCACCGGAAACCGAAAAAGTTTGGGAACTCCTCTAGTAGCTTGTGGCCATTAAAAAAAATTCATTTTTTTACTGTAAAATGGTGGAAAATAAAAAGAAATAAATTCTAGGACATTCTTCGATATACCAGTATTTTAATATTAGTAACTGATGTCCAAATGATTTATAAAACAATTTCTTGAGCCAAAAGGCTAAGCAGGATTAGCTGCAGATTAAGGAAATAAAGTTAGCTAGTTCGTGTTCGAGAAATCTCCTCATCGGGATTGAAAGGTGGGAGATAAACTCACCCTCCAGTAACGGACACAAATGGGTCAATTTCAATTCTTGAACCCAAATAACGTTAGAATTTGCTCTAGAAAATGCTCTAGCATTTTTCTTTTCATATAATCAACTTAAGCAACACCACTTAAAAATTCTCGACGTTGTACTTGTTTCAATTGCAAACTGCCTTGAAAGGAGTAAAAGAAATAGCAATCTTAGCTCGGTTAACTAATGGTGGTAAACGAGTATTTCTTTGAGCTCTGCTTTCATTATTTGATGGTTCACCTTGTACTCTGGGTGGATTTTCCTCAGATGTATCTACCTGACGTTCCTCGTGCATTTGTACTGGTGGTTCGGGTTCTGGCTGTCGGGGCATCTCCACGGGTGCCCTCGGTGGAATATAATCTAAATCGAATGAATCGTCTTTCGGAGTCAAGGCACACTTCGCAATCTATATAGTCCACATGTCTCCTCCACATTCTGCCATCATCGAGTTTGATTTCATAATGTAATTTTTCCAATATTTTTAAAATTTCCCAAAAGCCCATTTGTTTTTGCCCTGGTAATTCCTAGCTTGAACCCTTTCCCCTTCTTGAAATTTTCTGTATTTTAAATTTGTATTGAAATCTGTTTTAACGTTATCGTTTCATGTTAATCTATCTTCATTATTTTTTGTTTATTAAATAAAGAATTATCTAATGTTATATATATCATAATTTTTATTAAAACATCCTCACAAAATCACAAAATAAATATTTTATTTAAAAATTCTCATTTTCTTGATTCTGGCTTTTTCGACTTTACTATTACATTGTTTTACACTTTAAATAAAAGGAACAAACATACAACAAAAATATTTTTTTATTTTTATTAATTTTTCAGATAACATGATTAATTTTTAATTAAAATAATAACTAGAAACATTTCTTTTCACAGTAAAAAGATAATTCATTTTTTTTTATATATATATTTAAATATAGATTTTACTTTATGTATATTTTATAAACGATATCATACAGTAGATAATAATATAGATATTTTGAATTAATTTTTTACAATATATTATGTATATTTATTTATATGTATATATATATATATATTTATATGTATATGAATTTATTATATTCTTAAAAGCAAATTTTAATTTTTTGTACACTCTGAGCATTTTTTAAAAATATTAAAAAATTTAATAATTGAGAGTTTATAATGGCACCTTTTCATTAAAATTGATTTTTGAGATTGGATTTCCAGTTCTTTTTATATAAAAAAAAAGAGGATGAAAAGTGAAGTAGAAAAAAATGAAGATTAAGACGATATTGATGAAAAAAAAATAAAAATAATGATAATACTAAAAATAATAGAATTAAATAGCTTATAAATATTAACATTCCAAATATTTTTTTTAAATAAAAAAATAAGTAAAGGGATATTCTGATATATATTTATAAATTAATCTTTTTTTATGAAATAAATGAGATTCATCAGGATAATTTCAATAGTTAGAATTCCAAAAAATTAGTTATTCCGTAAAAAGAATTAAAATATTTTGTTATATATTTCAACATTTTAACGTTTTGTGTTTGGTTGAAATATAGTTTGGTCCCTATCTTTTCACATTTTTCCAGATCATAGGAATCCAGTCCGATTTCAACCAAAGAGAAAAAGTCGAAATAAATTTTTGCTAAAGACGATTATGAAAACGGCTTAAGTCTAATTTACTTAAAAATAATAAGTCAAAACTTAAAAAAAATCGCCTTTAACTTTATTTGAGATTATAAATTTTTTAAATCGATATTTATTTATTTACATAAACTTTTTAATTGAGTATTGAAATTGATTTAAAAAAAGTTCCAAAAAAAAAAAAAACAATAAAATAAAAACAAGTATTTCTAAATAAATTAATAAATAGTAAAATTGAGGTTAAAAAAAATGTGAAAAAGTTTTTTAAAAATGCTTTAAAAAAGAAAAAAAAATGTATATGTTAAATAATGCTGAATTAGAGATTAAAGAAAAAGTTTTAGGAAGAGTTTTTAGAAAAAAAAAAAACTTAATAATTTTGTTTCGTTTTTTGAACAATAAATGACTATTTCTCTAATTATTATATTAACTATATTCAAATTTGTTATGGATTAAGATTTAAAAAAGAGTAAAAATTATTTTATTTTTTGGATGGATTAAAATATAAACAAATCATTTCTTCATATATAATATTAAATATTTTAACTAATAAACAAGGCACTTTTTCAAGGGTAGCTGCTACAGCGATACTTTTCTAGCAAGCTAAATATTTATTTTATTCTTGAGCCCTTTACCGTCTAAAAGAAAAGTTTTTGCCGATCAAAAGGGAAGTAGATATGAATGAGCTGCCTCGGTGGGGGAAAAATTACTTTTAGACGGTTTTTTTTGGAAGATATTGGATCCCTTTTTAGATGAACAAAAAGGATTCTAAAATTTCTTAAATAAAAACGGTGGTACTTAATAATTAATCATTTCATAATGGCCTTGTAAAATTGGCAGGGAACATTCCTTTCTCGCCTGTTCCTTCTTTGACTCCCATTAGCCAGCCTTCCTCCTAAAAAAACAATAAAATAATTAATAAGAAATTATATATACATAGAAAGAAATTATATATATTTATATATATATATATATATAGCTTATATCACGTTCTGAGCCATGAAGAAAATTCATACAATTTAATATTTATTAATTCAAATAGCCGATAAAAGTGTCGCCGGGAGTCGAACCACAGATTTACAGATTTGTACTCAGTATGCCTTACCATTGGACATCACAGCATTCGGTTATTTGAATTCCCTTAAGGTCTATTTCCACTAGAAGTTCCGTGCGATGCCGTCATCATTTCTACTAGAGGTGCTGAGCCCCTGCCGCCAAAGATGGCCTAGGACGGCCTCGGCGCGGCCGAAGCTAATTTCCACTAGACATGCCGTAGGCCGTTTTCGCTCGAATGACTGATAGCGGCAGACGGCACGGCATATCTAGTGTAAATTGAAACGGCTTCTCCAATGCTATTAAAATAGCAAGTCCGTTTGAGCAATTATGGGCTGATGGCATCGCACGGCAGCAGCACGACCTAGTGGAAATAAACCTTTGGAGTGCCATTTTAGTCTTAGGGAGAAATGGACCCAAATACGAAGCCATAAATTTCTCCGTCAATCAGGCCCAATTTAGATGGACTAATTGAGAATATCTCTCATTTATGCAATTAATAAATAGGAAATTATATATATATATATATATATATATATATATATATATGCGAAGATAAGTTTTCTCGGGTTGTGTCGCGTGTGATGTTGAGATTTACTCGACGTTTCGGCTCTCCTTTTGGAGCCATTTTCAAGAGTATGGAATTAGGGGGGGAATTGTTGGGGTGGTTTGTTTACGGGGTCGCAGTCTTGCTGGTCCCCAGGTCAATTTGGATGCCTCAGAGGCTTGGTTTGGTCTCTGAGAGCAGGAGGAAGGTTGAGTGTGTGTAATTCGGAAACCCGAAAGACAATATTCCGAATGAATCCCCCGGGGTCTATGAAATACCTTGTGCAGAATGTCATCGGTCATACATAGGTCAAACCAACAGACGAATCAATTTTAGAATTTATGAACACAAAATAGCACTAAGGAAACTCGACCCGCAATCAGCCATCGTTAAACACCACAATGAAACTGGCCATACCATGAACTTCGACCAAAGCAAAACAATAGAATCAATAGACAACTTCCACACCCGCGTCACACGAGAAGCCATAGAAATCCACAAAAGGCCAGAATGTCTAAACAAAAGAGACGATGCCCTTAACTTCCCGTCCACATGGAAACCTCTAATTCCAATGCTGAGCAAAAGACCACCCAGGCAGGTCAAAGACAAGGATCAAACACTTCACATTCCACACACACCCGTTAACAAATCAATTATCAAAACTTCTAACAAAGGGACTTCAATTAGCAAGGCCATTAAACCTAACAAAGAGCCCCCTTCCACCACACCAATTAAGCAGCTCATTAAGATTCAAAAAGGGATTACCACTCCAAAACCAATTAGCTCTAAAAAGGGGTCAGTCAATAACAAAGGAATGACCATTAGTACCCCCACCTACTCAGGTATAAAAGCAGCAAGCCCAACCGAGAAGGTTCAGTCGTCAGCTAGCCGTCAAGCATGCAAGACCTCGAGCGCCATAGCAGTAAGAAAAACCAAAACACAAATCACTTCGACCATCAACACGCAAACCGCCACCACACAACCCAACACCTCTCAAACACAAACACAAGCCTCGGAAACATCCAGCAATACATCGACTGGGGGAGTAGGCAGATTGAGGCCCCAAAGTCAACCTAAATTAAACACAGACACCATCACACACACACGCACCCAATCTCCTAACACATCCACTAACCAAACCAATAACACATCGACTTGGGGAGGCAGACTGAGGCCCCGTAGTCAACCTAAACCGAACACAAACGCAATTACACACACTCAACCTTCCTCCTGCTCTCAGAGACCAAACCAAGCCTCTGAGGCATCCAAATTGACCTGGGGACCAGCAAGACTGCGACCCCGTAAACAAACCACCCCAACAATTCCCCCCTAATTCCATACTCTTGAAAATGGCTCCAAAAGGAGAGCCGAAACGTCGAGTAAATCTCAACATCACACGCGACACAACCCGAGAAAACTTATCTTCGCATACATCCGGTCGCGGAAACCTTCCAGAACTATATATATATATATATATATATATATATATATATATATAAATAAATTATATATATTACGTTTGAGGCCGTAAAAAAATTCATACATTTTAATATTAATTAAAATTATTGCTGAACCTGACAATTTTGAAAATATTTGCCCACTAATCGCTAATCGTATTCAGGGTGTAACGATACAAAGTTATGTTTTTTCAATGGAACACCTTATATATTAATGCATTTTTGGATTGCCCGGTCAATTTTAGTGGGACTTTATTAAACATACTTGGTACTTAAGGCAAGCCGTTTAGGCGTTATTAGACATTTTGTGAAAAACCAATTGTTCAGTTACAGCTGAATATCCCCCAAACTATGAAACATAGAAAGCCCTGGTTGTGCTCCAAAAATGTCAAAGTTCTATCAATAATTACTGGCGCATCAAGAAGCGTATCGTTTCGACATACTTCCTTTAAGTTCCACCATTCATGGTTAACTATATTGCTCAACCAGTGCTTTCTATGTTTTATAGTTTGGGGGATATTCAACTGTAACTGAACAACTGGTTTAACACAAAATGTCAAATAACGCCTAAACCGATTGCCTTAAATACCAAGTATGCTTAATAAAGTCCCACTAAAATTGACCGGGCAATCCAAATATGCAATAATATATAGGGCGTTCCATTGAAAAAACATAACTTTGTATCGTTACACCCTGTATACGATTAGCGATCAGTGGGCAAATATTTTAAAAATTGTAGCCTCAAAAGCCCTACACTTTCCTGTAGGGCCAAACTTTAAAAAAGTGCAACGATATAGCCCCCAATGTGGCCAGAAACCTGTAAATGCTAGTTTTGATTTCCGAGGCGAAAAATTTGTTAAAAAATATAATTCAAAATGGTTTTTTATTTTTAATTTTGAAAAAACCGGTGAAATTACTATTGAAAACGACGATTTTCTCAGCCCTGAACTAGGCCCATGGCCAGATAATATTTTCAAGATGGAGGGGGGATGATGCGGGCTTTTCTGCTCTATGCATAGTCATAGTGCATGTGTCCCTGCGATTTAACGATGAGAATAAAAAATTAATATATTCGCGCTACGGTCTTCCAGAAAATTTAGTATTGGAGTATTTGGGATGTTGCATGGATGTAATCTTGTTTTCTTGCAAAAAGGGTCTTCCTTACTTAGTTGACCACAGTATTGTTTTACTCACTTGCTCTTCTGGATCATCATATTCAACAACACGTATAATCTCTCCAACTTCAAAGCTCAATTCGTCCATATCCTCGCGAGTGTATTTATATGTCGCCTTCACGCGATAGAGAACTCCAGGTGGCAAATTGTCTGTCGTGGCACCTAAAAAAAAACATTTTTTCATTTGTTTAAGATATGCTCTTTAATATTTTGTTGTAATAACTACCAGAAAAAATTTTGTTGAATAAAAAAAATAAATAAATAAAAAATTTTCAAGGAAAACACCCAAACAATTTGCAAAAAAAAATATAATAGTACAAAAATTTCTAATGTTTGAAAAAAGAAAATTTAAATCATACTATGTTACTGATTATTTATTAATCATTAATTCTTGATTTAAATTTGATAAGTTAATTTTTTTTTTTTTTTTTGTACTTACATTCTGATGTTTGTAATCATTAATACATTTTTTTAGTATAGATTATTTATTATCAAAAAACTTAATGCAAGCTAAAACTACAAAAAGCATGCATTCACTGTGAAAACGTTTAAATTAAGGATATTAAGGGATTTTTTTAGGAATTAGCCGATTCTTGAAATATAATCTTCAATAAATTACAATTGGGATGATGAATGAAATATTTGTCAAACAAGATTTAACATTTCTATGACTTGTTTTTGTTTTTATTTTGCTCTTTTGGGTATGACTTGTTAAAAGAGAGGATTAATTTTTCCCAAAAATCGCCTAAGTTTACATGGGATATTAGCAATGAAAGAATTTCTTATTTTTGTCACCATGAATAATGAAATGTTTATTATTGATGACTTAATAATTAATTTTAACACAAAGTCTAATAGATATGGGCGTAACTAAGGCTGCCGGGGGCCTGCCCCCCCCCCCCCCAGAAAGCTCCCTGCCCCAAGAAAAATTGAGAAAATATGGGGCTTTCCAGGCCCCCCGGAGGATAGTTGGTCCCATGCCCCCCCCAGCGAGGATGGCTGGTCCCATGGCCCACCCCAGCCAAATTCTTTAGTTACACCCATGCTAACGATAAAAAACCAAATGGTAGATTTTCTTCAAAAACTTACTATTAATTTATCGAAAAACACATTCAAAAAAATCAAAAAAATCTATTGTTGTTTGCCTTGGAGGTGGACGAAAAGCACAGGAATGCACTATTCGCCTGTAAATAGACAACCAGGGCTGAACCTATTCAGGAATGGAGATCATTCTAGTTAAAAGGGTTTTTAGACGATTTTTTTATTATATTTACACCAAGGATTTGAGATATATCCATAAAAAAAAATCACAGAGTGATTGATAAATTTGGCGAGCGGGCTGGCCACTCTAAATCACCTCTTAAAGAGATAAGACATTCGGGGAAGTGTTCCCGCAAGAGAGACATGGAAATCCGTGCCGTGGGAACCGAGACGGTGCGCCGTTTTGCTGGTGACACACATTCTTCACATCCATTTTTTCAAGTCCAGGAAGAAATCTGAAGTTTTAGACCCCTTTGGCAGCATTTCCGTGCTGATCTAGGAACTTGAAGAAGTGGATGTAAAGGATGTGTGGCACTAGTAAAACGGCGCCTCGGCGCCCACGGCACGAATTTCCATGACACTCTTGCGGGAACACTTCCCCGAATGTCTTATCTCTTTAAGAGGTGATTTAGAGTGGCTAGCTCGCCAGACTCTGTGATTTTTTTTTATGGATATATCTCAAATCCTTGGTGTAAACCAATCGTCTAAAAACCCTGGATCAGCTGAAGAACAATATTCGTGATGCTATCGCCAAGATTAATACGGAAATGCTGCCCGAAGGGGTCCAAAACTTCAGATTTCGACTCTCCCAATGTATTGAGCAGAACAGTGGTCATCTTCAAGATATCATTTTCAAAAAGCAATGAAAAAAAAAAACAGCTGGAAGTTATGAGTTAAAAAAGAAAGATTCTCCCTTCCTCTTAAGTTCACTTTTGTGAAAGGTACATTAAAAAAAATTTAACAAAAAAAAATTAAACAATGATATAAAACATATTTATTTTTATTTCTTAAAAAAAAAAAACTGTAGAAAGGTCTAGATAGAAGAGAAAAAGATAAAAGAGAAAGATAGAGAGAGTATGTTTGGAAGGAAAACCTACCAGCTGGTATATCATAGAGCTCCTCCAAAGGTTTGGCGTTGATACTGTTGTTGTTGTTATTATTGTTGTTGTTGTTTCCGTTGACTTGGGCTGTGGCGGGTGCCTTGGTGATACTCGGCGTCGCTGTTGATTCAGGACCAACTGTTGTAGTATTGATGGTAGTAGTGGTAGTAGTAGTAGAAGTAGGAGGAGTAGTAGCTGACACAGATGCAGATGCAGCAGCAGAAGAAGAAGTGAGGGGAGTAGATGTTGTAGTAGTAGTAGTAGTAGAAGTAGTAGATGCTGCTGGTTGTTGTTGTTGTTGCTCAAGTTGTTGCGGTGGCGGAGTGGACGGCGGGGTGGTCAAGGAAATGCTGTTGTTGTTGTTTGGGGTTGTGGTCGTCGGGGGTGGAGACACGGGCGGCGCCGGGGGACAAGGGTCAATTGGAGGCGCTGCAAAACACGCGCACACCAAGCGCACCAAGGCAACACACACACAACACACACGAGCAACAGTTAATATTTACGTGTTGTTAAACATATACAATCCATGAACGATTAGCAAATTTATTTTTTTTTTAATATTCTAAATATTTTAGAAATTAACTGAAGAAATAATATGTGATTATTATAAATCTATGTTTGATTCATTTGGTTATTTTTTATTTTATATTTTATAGGGTCCGACCGAAACAAGATTTTCAGCCGAAACCGAATTTCGACTACAATTTTAGTTTTGGCCGAAACTTGGTTTTAAACTTTTCCTTAAAATTTCCTATACAAAAAATTTTTTTTTTGTAAATTTTCCCTCGTGACTCATATAATCACTGTATTCTGATCATGACGGCGCTGGCTCTGTATGGACAGCCCCATTTAAATTTCATTAAAGATATTTTTTGTGACGGATACTAATCGGAACTGTCGGAACGGAGACGTGACGTGACTGATGTGTGTGAGATAGTTTTACAGCTGCTATTTTGACTGAACGGTTCGGATTCGGAACTGAACGGAGACGTGACGTGACGGATGTTTGTGGATCGACCTTAAGCCATTTTAAGAAGAAATAAAGTGTTACGTTTTTTTTTGACACGCAGTGTAGTTTGTAGTTTGTAGTTTGTAGTAGGAATTCAGAATCAAATATAAAATTCACGCTGTATAAAACGGTTAATGGCTAGAAATTAAAAAACAACTCTCAGTTAAATTTTTGCTAAATAGAATAAATTTTATAAAATAGAACAATCAGAAGAAATGTATTAATTAGTTAAATTTGTTAATCGTTCACTTGACATTTTAGAAATAATGAATACACTCTAATAAATAAATAAAAGTAATTTTGATTAAAGAATATCTAATTATTATCATTATATAGATAGGTGGTATGTTGTTGTTTACATGCGAAATGCAGTTAGTTTTTCAAGTGTATGTCTCTAAGGTATAAACAATAAGAGCTGAGCAATGTTTTATATATTAATAAAAAAAATAAATAATTCCTTTTTTTATGGGTATATATGTTTATAAGAGAAATGAAAAATAAACTTACTTATTTTGGTCGGACTGGCCAGAGGCGAAGGCGAGGCTGGGATGATCCTAGAACAAATAAATAGGCAATATTAATTGCAGAAATTAAATAAAATCTAAAATGAGAAGTGATATAAATATTTATTAAATTTGACTATAAGACATGAAATAAATAAATAAATTTCGAAATATTAGGTTTATTAACAAATATGCGATCCTCTGAAATTGTCTACTGAATCAACTAATGACTAGCGGGATAAATAGGGTTCAGTCAATAGAAATCCTCTTGACTGAACCCTATCCATGAAGATAGCATAGTCGACCGAAACGTCGCACAGTGGTTCCTTTCGCTTCAAAAGTGGCCACGCGAAAAAAAACACGAAAGTCAACCTAATTGAAAAACGTTCTAGGGTAACAAACTAGAATGTTTGCTGGTTTCAAAACTGTATTTCTTTTTAAAAACAACTCAGCGAGTGCCGAGTTATAGGACCTTAAAGTTGAGCAAATCTCAACACTGAATTTTATGCTCTTTTTTTGCATGAAATCAAGAATTTTTTTCGAGGGGAAATAATTGTCCAAATCAAATAATTTTTTTACCAAATTATTCAGCGATTTCTCTAGTTTCAAAATAATTTTTATGTTTTTACTTTCCTTATTAAATTATATTGTTTTTAAGGCCCTTTGTAAAAAATAAAAAATCCTCCAAAAATTTTTTAAATCACTCTTTTTCATTGATGGTTTTAAATTACTTTAAAAATTGGAATATACCAGAAGATAGCCAAAGAGCTAAGGAAAATGGTCCAATAGTCATCTTTTGCCACTTTTTGCCCTTTTGGGAGTTATAGGCCGGTAAAGTCGGAGCGCGCGCATTTTCAATAGGCTTTCTCTTCATTTATACCACAAGTTAATTCTATTTTATCAAAATAAAAGCAAATATGATTAAAAGATATCATTTTAAATAACTTTTAAGTAATTTGCCCTTAGATTATAGGTGAAAGTGATAAGGTATATCTCAGCAGAGAGGTGTTTTTCATTTACCTGACTTCGCTCAGGGAAACCCACTCTTCATTTTATATAAATTTATACATTTTTGCTTAAAAAATATTTAAAGACCTGAAACAAAATCGGAACAAAAGTACTAGTATTTTACTGATGTACTTTTTCAGTTTTTTTCGATTTTCTCAAAATTCACTCCAATGATTATGATTCAAATTCAAAAATCAATTATTTTTTAGATGCTCTTTAAATTCTCATTTTGTCCCCCAAAATTCTTTGAAGCACACTTTACTCTTATATTTCATAGATAAAGACGCAAAAAATCAGATGTAGTAAGTACAGAACACAACTTCCAATTATCAAAGATAAGAGAAAGTTGTGTGCTCTGCGACCATTCACACCAGATTTTTTCTTAAATGACATTAAAAAAACGTGATTTAAAAATTCTACCGTTCAAAATAGTAATTATATCAAATATAAAAAAAAAAAAAAATCGCTTAAAAAAAACTTTTATATTTTTGTTTTCCTTAAAAACATTCAAACTACATGTGTCCAAATTTCTTTATTAAAAAATATAATGTATTTATAAACTTATTGATTAATAAAGAAGAGAAAATAAGCTAAAAATTTATTTTATTAAAAAAAAAAATTCGCGTGAAAAAATTTTTTTTCTTATTTATTTATTTTTTTCTATCTTATTTAATTTTGTTAAAGAACATTAAAAAAACATGTGTGCAAATTTTTATTAAAAAATACCATGTAATAAAAGATTTATTGATTAATAAAGGAGAAAAAATTCGCTTCAAATTCAGTTTTTACAGTGGATTATTTTTTAACGCTTTTCCTTAACTAGAATTATTAAATCTAATAACATATTCTTAAAGGGCATACTTAAACACATATATATAAATATTTTCATCAAAAAGTACCAACTAATAAAAAAGATATAGGCCTATGACCGCTTTTGAAGCGAATGGGACCACTGTGCGTCGCTGTGGTTTCGAATGCAATAAAGAATTAAACATAGCTGCTTATTTATCCTGCTACATTTTGATTCAGTTATTGCTATTCATCTCGCTTACATATCAACTAATGTCGCTAACTATAGACAGAAGGAGCAGGTGCAGCCAAAAATAAAAGCCTCCCATTTAATACAATTCAACGAGACGGGTGAATTTTATTTACCCATCTTCAGTCCTTCAGAAGTGTTTATATCCCGGAGTTGGTCAATAGGTCAATACATGTAAATTTATGTATGTGAGTTGGGCCATCGTACTTATTAAGTGACCATTCTCACTTAATAAGTACGCCCAACTCGCCGAGACATATGATACATAAATTTACATGTATTGCCCTATTGATCAACTCCGGAACTTTAACACTTTTGAAGGACTGAAGATGGGTAAATAAAATTCACCCGAAACGTCTCGTTGAATTGAATTAAATCGGAGGGTTTTATTTTTGGCTGCACCTGCTCCTGTCTATAGAAAAACAGCCACTGACTTCATTGATTTAGTCGCTAACTATTATATCAATACAATAGGTATCCATCCACTGAAAAGCTTGATTAGCTATTATTTGTATATTATTATGCTGATCAATATTTGTTCCTGTTGACACTTAAAGACTTTCTTCCTAGCTTTGAAGAGCCGAAATGTAACCTCAGCTGAGAGGATATAAATTAACTGAAAAATCAGCTACATTTCATATCCACATTCATGTTTGAAATAATATTATTTTTCGGCTTTGGGCCAGGCAAATCTGCTATTGATCACAGAAGAGGAATCAATTCAGTTTTTCAAAGTTATTATTAAAAAATTCTTCAATTGCATCGCCCAAATAAAATATACAAGCCTTTACAATTTTTTCTTTAAATCTCGGCTCTTCTTTAAAGAACTAGTCTATCTATGTTTGGAGAGAGACGTACCACTTATCTAAATCTTTTGATTTATGGGTTAGATAAAAAGAAAAAAACCCATTTGATTGTTTTAGCCAATTTATTATTTGAATATTCCTAAGACGGATTATCTTTCTTATATAAATCTTAATTTCCTTTCAAGTCTAAAAATGAATCATCAAGTTAATTCGTTTTAAAATTATATCTATATATTATTTTCACAAGTCTTCCTTTCATTATCATGAAGAATTCACTTTTCACATGAAAAATTTATATTTCATTCAAAAAAAAAAATTATTTTGAGATTATGATTGAATTCTTTATTGATACTCTCAGGTGTTTTCTTTTATAAAAAAAAAAATAAATGATATTAAAAACTCAGAGAATTATTTTTCAAAGATTTTCAATGGTTTTCTTATTTTCATACTCTGTATTAAAATTATTTATTTTTACTAACTTGCTATTGGCAGTAATTCCTTTAGGTGATTGACTTCCCGAGATTGCTCCTTTTTTCAAAGTATAACTTCCACGTTGGCAGTCCGTCGCTAATTTATCTACAATCGCTTCTAATTCCGTGAAAACCTTAAAACAAAAACAATATGCAAAACAAAAGTTATTGAAAATATTAATATAAAACAGTAATTCTAAATCTTTCAAGAGTTGCGGAAAACTTTTCACTTTTTTTCACATACAATACTAACATACTATGAAGTAAATAATAAAGTGCAAATTGCAAATTATAAAATGCAAACAAATTACGTTTACTTAGTATTTTATTGAGATGTAATCAGGATCTCAAGGCCTGCATTGCAGGCGTGCGTCAAAATGCCAAAAATTTTATTTAGTAAATGATGATTTTAAAAATATTCAACAATCCTCAGGCTGAACGCACACCGACTGAACAAAAATGCTCAGTGACAAAACATTTTGCTTAATCCGTGTGCCCTGGCATTGAGTAAAATGTTTTGCTCTTGAGCAAAATGTTTTGTCATTGAGCGTTTTTGCTTAATCGGTGTTCGTTGGCAAGTGCAATGTTCTAGGCAAAGTTGAAGAAATGAAAATTTTATTTTTCAAGATCTAAATTCTGAAAAGAGTTTATGAAAATGAAGAATGTTGTTAAAAAAAAGATATAGATCCAACTATGATCTTGGAATGTGAAATTGAAGAATTAACAGAAGAGCAAAATAATTATTATGATCGACATGAGAAACAATATAGTACAATTAAAAATAAAATTGTCCATTATATGGAAAAATGTTCCAATATTATCGAATCAGGAGAGGACGTTTCTGTATTGGAATGTGACATGAATGGCGTTTCAAACAATCATGTTGAGCCCTCTTTTAATAAAAATCCAAAGCTGTCTGTTGTTAATCCAAACACCCTTCAAGATCCCTCGAAAACATTGATGACAGGCCCAAACGTACTTCATTCAAATGGACCTATTCTTCAGACTCCTATTCCTTATGGACAATCTCCTCTTGCACCACTTCAATCAATGGGAAATGCCTATCAATTTGTTATGGATTCCAATTTAGGACCATTTATTGTTGGCACATTAGCAGGTGATGCTGGTGGAATGGTCAAAGTTAGGAATGAAGCTACTATGCCTGGTCCTAAGAAAATACCATTAGCTAATACTAATAATAATATTTCAGATACTGGAACACCATCTAATCTTAGAACATATTTGAATCTCAAGGATACTAATAAGTTGAAAACTCAACCTTCCCTTCTTCGAGTCGGCCCGACTGATCTTAATAAAATGAATCCACCTGCCCAACAATCCCAGAAGGGGATTAGAATTACCAATGTTAAATCATTGCCACGAACAAATGAAATTCCTCCTGCTATTCCTTCAACATCAAGAGCTTCGCCCGCATCCACCCCCATAACTTATCCACCTGCAGCTGCATCAACATCGTTGACACCTCAACAAAATTTCATGGCACCACGGAACACGATTATAAATACTCAATTGTGTCGAACGCGCAAACATGGAGTTTTTCTCAGGCTGAACGCACACTGACTGAGCAAAAATGCTCAATGACAAAACATTTTGCTTAATCCGTGTGCCCTGGCATTGAGTAAAACGTTTTGCTCTTGGACAAAACGTTTTGTCGAAGAGCGTTTTTGCTCAATCGGAGTGCGTTGGCAATGAGCAAAACGTTTTGTCAAAGAGCGTTTTTGCTCAATCGGTGAGTCCAGCCTTAGGTTCTTTTACAAAATAAACCTTTCGAGATTTAACAAATAAAATGTTACCTTAGATGTTTCTGCATGAAAGACTTGTTCAGCCGCGAAGAGTGTTTGGAGATTAGTGACCAGAAAGAGGACCCGAGAGTCATAGAGAGCCGGCAATTCGTCATGCAGTTCACTATTAAGAGCTTCATAGGTACGCCTCGCCTCCTCGAGAGCTTCTCTAGCCCTGGCCAACTTCGCCTCGTCTCTTTTTTTCGGGTTTGATTGCAATGCTTGTACGGTGTGTCGTTGGCTGTCGTAATCCACCAATTTACGACCCCGTTTATCAATCTTTTTCTGCAAAAAAAAAAAAAAATGAATAAATATTCAATTAATTTTTCAATTTATATTTAATTAGTAACAAAAACTTAAAAACAATAAGGCTATATGGGGCCATCAGCGCCAGAACGGCCTAACCTACATTTCACTTTCTTGGTTTTATGCTTTAGTATCTATTAAATTGTGAATTCCTGAACAGTACTGTATCATGAGTAGTACTGTACTACTCTGGAATTGACGATTTAATAGATATTAAGGCATATAACCAAAAAGGTGGATGTGGGTTAGGCCGTTCTGGCGTTGATGGCCTCATATCTATAATGCCTTTTTCTTTACGGATTTTCATTTGTATTTTAAAATGTATCGACATGGTGTAGTCCATAGGCGTAGCCAGAAATTTTTGATGGGGGGGGGGTTTAGGATTATTTCTCCCCCCCCCCCCTCCCCGACTAATAGGGCAGTATAAGGCGTCTAATGAAATATATGACTAGCCACTTACCCCACCTTCGCTTCGCCCCCCCCCCCCCTGGACCCCCCCTCGAGGTGGCTCGGGCCCGCCCTTTCTTAATTAAGTGCCTCAATTTTTCAATCAACTCGTATCAGGCAATAAATAATGCAAATCTCTTAATTTTATGTATATGGGCCTAAAATACAGGGGTGTCTCTATGTGTTTCTGACCAGAGTCCTCCTATCTCATTGTCAGACCTCTTTATGAAAAAAATAAAAAATTTATTTATATAATAATTTTTATTATTTTTCATTTGCGAGATTTAATCAATTTTAAGCGGCTTTAATTTTTTATAAAGCATAACAAAAATCAATTCTTTTCAATGGGAAAATTCTAAAATTTTTCTCGAATTTTTTGCGTTTTATTTATTTATTTTTTTTTTTAAGCTAGAGAAAATTATTATATTTTACTTTCTCTTACCCTATATATGAAATATATAGAGAGAAAAAGTATTTTGTATTATAGACCTTAAATATCTAGTCATGGCTTGGGTCCAATGGGGGGTTTGAACCCCCAAACCCCCCCCCCCCCCGTGGCTACGCCTATGGTGTAGTCTATTCTATATAATACATTATAGAGTATGCTCCTTGAAGTCAGAATGTCAACGGAAATTTGCAGGCAACTTCGTTGCTTGAAATAAATTCAAATTTTTACCTTTATTAAGATAATGAATCATTAAAAAAGAAAATATTTTAAAATACTTGATTAGAAAAGAAAATATTTTAAAATACTTGTTTTGATTCAAATGGGAAATGAGATTTTTATTTCGAAGTTGTAATAAGTTGTAAAGTTGCAGATTATATAGACAAAAATAAGGAAAAAAAAATCAAAATCGGTTGACATTTTCCGGTCCCGCATTGGCGCTAAAGTTTAACAAGATATTTAAAAAACTTCCTTATTTTTTAATTATTGAATTCATACTATAATAAAACACAATGTTCTTATGTTCAAAAATAAAAATATTGTAACTATTACGTGTAAATAAATTATATTAAAGATGTAAAAAAAAATTCTTAAAAATTTTCATTATTTTGGCAAATTTTGAGGCTTATAGGCAACAGGAAGATATCAAATGATCAAAACCAAATTAAAATTAGGCTCTTTTTAAAGACGTTACAAATTATTACATCACGAAAACATCTAATTCAAAAATTTTAAAAATAATCGCAAAAATGAAGTTTTTTTCATATTTTGTCAAACTTTAAGGCCTATGCGCGCGACCAGAAGATGTCAACCGATTTTGATAATATTTTTTTCTTTATAATTCTCAACTTTGACGGGCTATTACAACTTCGAAATAAGAAAATGAGTTTTTTCGGCTCACCATAATGTTGATATTTTAAATATTTGATAAATCCAAAGAGTTAATTATTACAATAAAAACATGCCATTGAGCATAGCTCGATTTTTTACCATTTTTGGTCAGAATCACTATTGGAAAAAAAAAGATTAAAATTAATTTATGTTTGTTATTCAAAATCAGAGCCAAGTTAATTCTTGTGTGTTTTATTCTGAGAAATTAACATAAAAAATTAGGACAAAGATTAATAATATATACACACAAAAAGGATTGATGCTGGACAACAGTCTTAAAAAATAGCCTTGGGGCAAAGTTTATTTTCATTTTCCCGTAGTTCAAACACTTTTTAACGTGTAGTTTATCTCATTATTTTGTTAGTTTGTAAAATGAAATTTAGTATGACAGTGGTATATTTTCTAAATGCCAAAATCGGACATAAGATAAGTAAATAAAATATAACAAACCCTCATTTCTGGAAATTGGCTTTGATAGGTGTTGAGCGGTATGAGAACTTGATCGCCAAGTTTATGTGTCAGATCTTGCCAGAGCATTTCTATATTCTGCCCTTGAACGTAGAGTAAATCATGACCAACCCAGTTGCTCTCGTAGACCTCGTTCAACGAGTCCATCAACGTTTTACTAGCCGTCTGCACCGCTGAAAAAAAAAAAACAAATCAACATCAAAGGATCAAATTTTTTTTGATTTTATGGTCTATTCAAAATAACATGAAAATTTGCGCATTTAATCTATTTTATCAACTTTTTGATTTGGGGAGAGAAGTGAAAAAATATAAATTATTTATTATAAACGATTCATTTTTGAAGTGTGACGTCATCAATGGTTCCTAAAACATTTCGTCTATTTTCATTTCTAAACCCAAATAACACCCACTTAAAACGATATTGAAGTTCCTCGTGTCACTAACCCTCGTTTTATCCAAAGAAACTAAAAGGGAGCGTTTCTTCATCCATGGTAAGCGACTTGGCTTTGTAATCATAAAATCCCATTCAGTATCAAGCCCAATTATTAAATATACCACATCACAATATTTTAATTGGATATAGGAGACTTTGCTACAGCCACTTCTTATCACAATATTTTATTAGATCTATTTAAAATAAAAATTATGGAATATTTTATAATAAGATTTTGGACTAAAAGGCATTTCTTCATTACAATGCTAAGTCTCTTAACAAAGGTCCATCTACTTGTCCATGAATGAAGCAAATTAATTGATTGATTTGATGTTCTGGGGCTTCTCTGCACTGCGACCTTATAGATCCCGTGTCACTCTCCGGGTACAAGGTCCCTGGAGAGGATCAATCTAGGAATGGTTCATGGCCATCCCTCAGGCCCTAGGTGCCTGGAACTGGAGGGGATCATATTCCCATTGTCCAAGTAGAGATACTCGACTTGGTTGGATTTTTGCAGCAAGTCGGGTTCGAACTCGAGTACAATTCAAGCCCCAGCTTATTCGATAAGCCACGTCGCATATTGAAGCAAATTAGAAAATGGAAAATTTTAATTTTACAATTTTTTTACGGACATATTATCCGTTGAAGGGTTAAAGTGGCTGTTGTAATCAAATGGTTGTAATAACCTGACTGCCTGCTCCTGTCACCTATTGAACATATTATCCTTCCTCAACTTCTTTTCTTTGGTATTTTTAGTTAGTAATATATTATGGCTCAGCAAAATTTCGTAAATAGATAAGGTGCATTATGGTTTTAATTTCATTATTAGTAAATCAACTACCAACAAAGAAAATATTTTAAAAATGCAGCTGCACCTAACATATTAAAAAAAAATTCCAAGGTCACTTTTTCTAACATGACTTTTGTGCTAGTGCTTAATAAATAAAATTTGACCACAATAAATAAATAAAAAATAAATCACAAGTATACGATCCTTAATAAGACAAACTCACAAAAATGTCTTATATTTCTTTGTAATACTAAACCCCCGGACGATAGGCAAACCATTCTTTAAATGACAGGAATGTCCAAAAAGTTTAATATTGTAAAAAAAATACAATTTATATCAAAGAATTTGTGTGTGTGTTTGTTTTTGATAGGATATGTTGTTGTTGATGTTGTTGTTGTTGGGTTTGTTGTTGGGTGCTGGCTGTTCCCTCGGGCATTATACATTCCAATTACGACACTAACACAAGGCAAGATCTATTCCTCGAGGAGATTATCATTCCCTAATCCGACTGCTGACTGACCAATAGACAACAACCAACATCTGATCCTTAACTACTCATAATTTATTAAATCATCTTGATCTATTGTCGCTTGGACTATCCTGGCCACTTGGCGAGAGATATCTTTTAATAATTAAAAAATTATTGATGAAAAGCTAAGTTTGGAATTAAATAATGCTATGAGATACTTGTGATTATTTCATTCATTTTCTTTTTTATAAAAGAAAATGAAAATCTTTAATGGAAATTTTCTAGGTTTGAACAATGAGAGTTTCCATTAAAAAATATATATAATTAATATTTTTTTAATGAAATAATCACAAGTAGAAAACGCGCATGAGTAAGATTTAATATTGTCTCTCACTGTACGTGCAGTTTTTATAATAAATTGAACCAATTTTTCAGAAATTTTATTTGCCGACGACTGATTGCATACATCGTTTATATATTCCAGCCTGATGATGGTCACATTGAATGACCGAAACTGTGTATTGCAATCAGTCGTCGGCAAATAAAATTTCTGAAAAATAATTGGTTCAAATTATTAAAAACCTACACGTACAACCTGCAAATTTCATAGTAAACCTTCAAGAATTGGAAGATATTTAATTTCTTAAATAAATTATACGTTTAAAAGAAGACATCTTAAGATCAGAGTTGATAAAGGGGGGATATGAGACGCCAGGTTAAATAATTAGCACGATTCGAAGTGATCGATTTGGTTATTGAATTTAATATAAGAACAAATATTCGAATTTATTATTATTAATAACCGAATTTCAGCTTCAATTTTAGTTTCGGCCGAAACCGTAACCGAAACTTAAACTTGTTTTAAACTTTTTCTTAAAATTTCCTATAAAAAAATTCAGACCATTTAACCCTTTTTTTAAAAGCCAATCTCATTCGACATTTTTTTTTTTTTTTTTTAAGTATACGAGTCTCATTCCTTTTCAGGTTTCGGCTAGTAATAGGCCGAAACCAGGATTTTTGACCGAAATCTAAACTTCCGCCGGTTCCTATTATTTATATTTAAATTTTGCTAGATTAAGTTTTTTCTTTTGCTTAAATTGAAATTTTTTTAACACAATCATGTACTTACCTCGTATACATCGAATATAATTATTAAATTCTTTTTGTAGTCGATTAGCTGCATTTTGCTGTCGGGTGAAATTTTGCAAATGTTCATCAAAGATTTCGTCTGCCGTGCGATCAACTTTACCAAGATTTTGTAAAATCTGAAAGAAAAAGAAAAAGAAAAAAAAAATTATAGTCTAATCAAATATTTTTTAAATTAATTGAATTCTTGTGTCGAAATGAATTTGAATAACGGAGTAGAAAAAGAAAAATAAACAGAATGAAAACCACGGTTTAGATGTTGACCTTCAGAAGCAAAATTCCAAAGAAAATTTTATCTGCCCATTAGAGGGACGAGGATTCAAGATAATTACGACTTGTGGTAGAACTGATATACACCGAGGGTGCAACTTTTAAAGGGGCATAGCACCCTGAGAACTCAACAAATATAAGCTGAATTATTTTTAAAAATATCTAAATAAGATTCCTTTCTATATAAATACATCTCTTTTTAAGGTCAAATGAAGTTTGAACAAAGAAAAACAAAACTGCAATAGACTTCGTCACGACATTGATAACAAACATTGCTAATAAATATTAAATAAGCACTGTTTTTATTTTTTAAGAAATTTTTTTTTATTTATATAAATAAAAAATTAAAAAGTGAAAATCAAGAATTTTTATAAGCGAGTGATTTCATTGAATAAAATTCGAATTACAAATTAAGATTACGATATAAAGACAACCTTTATGGGTTTAGAGGTGATGAAGAAATTTAGAAATTGACTCCATGAATAAATAAAAAAAAATGTCCTAAAGAATTTTTTGTTCCAATATTTTTCTACTGTAGATTGCTATAGAAATTTTTGGTAATAAAAAAAGGTGAAATTTTAGTTATGGGATGACAAATTCGCATGCCAAAATTATGTAAAGTATAATATATATTCTTGATTGATGGAAAGTAAATTCCTCAATAAAATGCCTTAGTGTAGGCAGTGTTGTGATGAAATAAAAAGTTTATTTCAATATGCTAGTAGGCGTTTCGGATTCCTATTACACCTTTCCTCAGAATAGAGTAATTGTTTAAAATAACAATCTGCCATTCGATTTTGAAGGAATTAACCGGTTTATTTTTTAAAATTATCTAATAATATCGTAATGTAATGTAAAAATTAATTAGATAGAGCCTTATTTGATATGGATGTAATTTTTTCAATCAATGCTCAAATAAATTAGCCAGTCAATATATCGTATAAGATAGCAAATTTGAGAGATATGTTTGTATTAAGATTGGGCAAAATTGCACCCCCTGGAGTCGAACCAGGACCTCCACGTTTTCGCGGCGGGTGGACTACCCTTATCCTAGGATTGGGCTGGCGCCCTAGGATAAGGGTAGTCTATCTGCTGTGAAAGCTTGGAGATCCTGGTTCGACTCCAGGGGGTGCAATTTTGCCCAATCTTAATACAAACATATCATTTAACGTCTCATCATCAGTCCGTATCGAAAAGGTGGTTATTATTCTATATTTCGATACGGACTGATGATGAGACATTAAATATATCTCGAAACGTCTCCGGATTCGAGAAGAACACAAGGCTTTTTTTTTATTTGGCTGAACCTGCCACCAAACTTCATTTAATATAATTATTTTTGTCCTTTCGTCAATAGGGGATTTTTATCCCCATTTTTCGTATCCAATTAATGTGACATTAGGCCTAAACTTTTTTTTTTTTTGGTGTACATTGTCCCTAGATGCCTTTTGGAAATTGACAGACATCCCCTCTCCCTTGATAAGATTAGATTACCATAATATAGTTGACCCTTTAAAAAAAGGCCTTTCTGCATGTGGAATCATTTACAAAAATTGAAATTTCGCTAATAAAATTTGTCTTCTAATAAAAAAAATCTTAATTCGTTCTAGCTGAAATTATAATCTAAGCTATGTATATGAACAAATACAGTATTTAAAAAATTGTAAATAATTTTAATAGAAATTCTTTTCTTAAAAAATCAAGCGTGACTGGATAACTTTCTCTTACCTTTGGTAATCGAAAGTTGTGTTCTGTGCTTTTAACACCAGATTTTTTGTGTCGAGATATATTTAGTTTCCGTTGATACGTATATTAAAATTCAAGATGTAAAATTTATAAACATGGGAAAATATTAATATTTTGTTACCATGGCAACCATTCCTCCTATCTTTCTATGAAATACAAGAGTAAAGTGTGCTTCAAAATATTTCGATGGCAAAATGAGAAGAAGAGTAGCTATAAAATAATTGATTTTTGAATTTTAATCAAAATTGTTGGAGCGAATTTTGAGAAAATCGGAAGAAAAAAAAAAAAAAAAAAACTGAAAAACTACATCAGCAAAGTACTAGTACTTTTTGGCTGATTTTGATCAAAAGCTTCGTGTTACGTCCCAGGAGGGTATCTAACTTAAATATAAAATTTCAACCTCCTAGCTCTTTTCGCCTTGAAATATTTTGTTCACAGACAGACACAGAGAGAGACACACACGCACACAGACAGACAGACCATGTTGCAAAAACCACTTTTTTGGATTCAGGGGACCTCAAAACGTGTATATCGATCAAAAACTCGACATCGAATCTTTGTCATGAAACCAATACTTTCTCTCTATATATATTAACATATATAGAGGTAAGAGAAAGTAAAAAGATAAAAATAAGTTTTTTTTTTAATTAATTAATTAATATTTCGTCATCGCATTTTATTCAAACGACAAACATCAATAGAAATATATTTCCCGTCATGTTGTCTCGCCCGTATAAATTATTTATTAATCCGAATTCATTAGTCATTCGTATTTAAACTTAATTTTAAATATATTGGTTATCATAAAGAATGATAATATATGTATGAATACTATTCAGAAGAGGAGGGTATAAATTTGTTTAAAATTATGTGTAAAGTTCTCTCTCTTTACATCTGAATGTTTTACTCCAACTTGTTTATTTATGATCTGTTTCTAATCCATTGTGTTTGTTTAAGTAGAATAATTATGAAGATTCATTTAATCTGAGTGTATTTAATATCACAAGAGATTTGCATTTATGCATGGGTTTATTCTAAAAGACAGCATGGAGGGGGAAAGGTCAAGAGCCCACATATTCCCACGCACATCATCGCATCATTTAGGCCAACTTGCATTGATTGCTCACAGATAATTCATTTTTTAGTTAATCGTTTCATTTTTCTTCCTGTCAGAAGTATTCAATGAGAGTTAAGAGAGTAACTTACTTTCACTGAAGACGAAATAATTAATAAAATTTGACATTAGTTTAAGTGAAAAGAGGGCTGGGAAATAAAGAAAATTAAAATTTCCTAAAAAGAAAAAAATTAAGTTTTTTACTTTCTCTTACCTATGTATATTTGTATGTAATATACTGGTATATATAGAGAGAAAGTATTGGATTCATGTCAAAAATTGGATGCCGAGATTTTGATGGATATAGATACACACGTTTTAAAGTCCTGAATCCAAAAAAGTAGTATTCGCAATGTGTGTGTGTGTGTCTGTGAACAAAATATCTCAAGAACGAAAAGAGTTCGGAGGTTAAAATTTTATATTTAAGTTAGGCACCCCCTGGCATGCGACACGAAGCTTTTGAACAAAAAAGGCCACTTCTTTTTTAGATTCTCTTCAAAATGTATACCGGTATTCTCATTTTGCCATTGAAATCTTTTGAAGCACTCTTTACTCTTGTTATTCATATAAAGATAGGAGAAATGGTTGCCATGGTAAAAAAATATAAATATTTTCCAATGTTTATAAATTTTACATCTTGAATTCTAATATATCTGCGGAAACTAAATATATCTCTACAAAAAAAATCTGACGTGACAAGCACAGAACACAACTTTCGATTACTGAAGGTAAGAGAAAGTTGTGTGCTGTGCGACCTGTCACACCAGATTTTCTATCAAAGTGTTGAATACTTATGACAAAAAATAAAAGCGTGCGGGTTCAAAATTTTATTTAATACCAGTTAATGTTATTTTAAGTTTCATTGAGATCCCTCGATTTCATTTTTAATCGCCCCCTGGACTCGAACCGAAGCTTTCCCCTTTAGCGGCGGACGGCTTGATTTTTCCTGTTTGATTCGATTTTTTTGCTTAAAATGGACCAATTTTTAGATTTTAACATATCGATACTAAAATCAAAATTTCAGATTTCAGAATGTTTAAAAAATTGACTGCAAGACAGACGGACAAAATAAGTTAAATAAATGTTTAAAAAATATTAAGAAAAACTGCAAAATTTGTTTAAAGTTCTTTTGATTTGAATATTTTTCCCTGTCAATACAAATTTTATAGTTTATTTTCATTATTAATTCGGCTGTCATTAGAAACTCATTCAGTCTTTCTTCTTCGAGATATATAATATAAAGAAAACAAACATAATATAAGCAAGTTATACGAAAGATATGAGAAACGAAATCAAATTTTTGTATTTCTAAATAATTAAAAAAAAAAAAAATGAAACAAATATTTTCGATGTTGATTAGGAAAAAAGATTTAATTTAACAGGGAAATGAGTCTTTTTTATGATAACATAAGGTACCAGACAAAAGCCTCAAATGGAAGAAAGAATAAGTATAAAGAGAGTGTTGAAAATCAAAAGGAGGATTTTAAATGATGTTTGTTCAGATTAGATGTGAAGGATCGGATAAAATATTTAGGAACAAAGGAAGACTGGAATTGAATGAGTGTCTGGAAGAAGGGCATGAGTTACAATTTTAAAATTTTGCAGGAGAAGCGAAAAATTGAAGTTGCTCATGTTAAGGAACTAATTAATTGCAAAAGTCACACATGACCTTCTTCCATTTTTGACTAAAAAAATTCATGTGTTAAACCACCAAATTACATTAGAAAAATAATTTTTTTTTTTTTTTTAAACATTCACACTTTTTTCTCATTCACACTCACACACACATACAGACAGTCTTTTCGGGTCCGAACCCGCGACGTTTGGTATATGAGGTTAGCACGCTAACCTCTACACCAAGCCCCGAGGGCTTTTATTAAAATTTAAAATCCAAAAAGAATTTTAAAGACAAGTAAAAAAAAAAAACAAAAATGTAACATATGCCCTTCTTCCAGAGACACATTCAATTGACTCTTTCTCTTTTAATATATTGTATTTTGGCCCCGGAAGACCGATAATGGCAAAACCCCCACTTGGCCAAATTTACTATTTCTACTAGTCACAAGTTTCACGAGAGGGTTTTCGGACAAACCTGTCTAGGATTTTATTTTGGTATCCAAAATCTGCACTTCTTTTGCATGGTCTAAAGGAGGCCCTACACGGTCAATCATTTTGATCAAACGGTTCAGTCAATCAACTTCAATCAAGCCCTCGAGCTTGGCGCCTGCCTTGTATTCCAAGGGTCGAGGGTTCGGATCCCAGGCAGTCCCATGATTTTATTTAAGCCATTTGGATACTAAATGACTTAAATAAGAATGCCTGGACCCCCAATGGATATATTTACCAATAACGATTATCTTTTAAAGTCTTAAATGGCCTAAGTTGCCGAAAAGACTATGTGTATGCGTGCGTGAATGTGAGAACTTCAAACAAGCCTTCTTTTGATCAAAAGTCAGTCACATTTGAATTTTTGACTCGTAAGAACGCTTCGAACAATGAGGTCCACTACCGGTTTGGCCTTCTTTGATTGACGTTGGTTGCCGTTAAAGGGAAAAAGAAAAAGTGGAAAAGACGTTGGTCCACCGAATGGTACAAAATAAGAAATCGCTTCACTCAACTTCCTATTCATAGTCTCAACTTTATCGGCTTTTTTCTCCAATTTCGTCTTCATTTTGTATCTTTTTTTTTGGGAGAGCGGGGTAAACTCTATGGTAGTCCGGCGTGTAACTGATGTAATGATTAATCAAAATGCACCTAAACAATAAATATATTGAAGAAATGATTGAGCCATTTAAACTTTCTATCATTCATTGGTTCAAGTGTCAAACAGGTTCCTAGACGGTCAATCTGGCTTGATTCAATCGATTGATTCAATCTTTTGATCAAAATGATTGACCGTTTAGGGCCACCTCAAGAATTAGTTATTCGTTTCTCGTCCTAAGCGATATTTAAACAAATTTTCTTAAATATGGATTGATAAATGTTATCCACCCTAACAAATTTATAAGTGACCATTGAAGCTACAAAGGCACTGGAAATTGAGAAAGAAATTTTTCTGAGGAATGATCAATTTCGTTCTCCTAATTAGGACATCATTTTTTAATAATTTATGTATATATTTATCTAATAATAGTAAAAATCTCAGAAGATAAAATTGAAAAACTTTTTTAATATGGTATTTTAAGACTTTTTCATTTATTGTGGTTTAAACGTCATCTTAATGATTAATTTCAACTTTAATTGTAATTTAATGTATTTAGTAAGGTTTTCAAAAAAATAAAAAATAAAAAAAATGGCGTGTTATATGAAACAAAGAAATAGTATTCTTTTAGCAGTCTTTTCGGCATCTTAGGCCATTTAGACTTTAATTAATTCAAAAAATATATAAAATAATATTACGATACCAATTATCCAGGAACACATTTATTTTGATATCCAAATAATTTAAATAAATATTCATCGTACTGCCTGGGATTCGAACCCACTCCCTTTGGCTTTCAAGTTATCAATATTGATATTTAAGAAGAAATAATTAAAATATTTTCTTTGCCACCACCATTAACCGAGAGCATTTATTATACTGGGCTTTGTTGTTTAAAAGGTGCCCCAACCAAATTCACCGGCTTGTCTTTTATTGCCAATAAGTAGTTGCTGAGTAGTTAAATTATTTTTTTTTTTTTGGGAAAATAAAGAAAAAGCTTATCCTGAATTTGGAAAGGTATCCATATAGGGCTTTGACTGTGTGGGACCCCGTCCAATTTTTTTTATCTTTGCGTGGGCCCTTCGCACACACCAGTCAGGCGTAGACCTACACACTGCAAAGGAGACTTGATTTCCTCTAGCGAGGCCATACAAGGTGGTCGCAAAATCTCGTGTCAAGGAACTTTCAGAGCCTATCTACGGAATTGTTTTTCTTATTCGTACCTACTAAATAATATACTATACTATAAGAAAACGAAGGCTAATATAATTTTTGGGAGAATATCAAAAAGTTAAATTAAAGTGCCTATTAAATTTAAAGTAGATACTTAAAGTTGCTTTAGCAAATAATAATATTGTTCAAACGCGTTTTTAAAAGATTTTTAGGTTAAAAAAATTAAAATAATTTATTTTTTCAAACCAATTTGTTTTCATTTTTAACAATAATACCTGATGTAGAAAAAAGAAACAGAAACCCAATAAAGAAATAACCACATCTCTGTTATTGTATATAATAAAAACCGTTTTATGCATTCAGGTACATTTTACAAAAGATACAGTAGACAAAAAATATCGGCCTAAGTTATATAATAACATATACAGAATTATGTCTGTTGAACAAGGTCATATAAAATGTATAGAAGAGGATAAAAAAGTTTAAAAAAAGTAATGTGACATTAGAATTTAATTAATATTCAAACAATAAAATGACGAATTGATTTGCATAATAAAATTAATTTTTTTTTTTAATTAAAAAAATGAGAAAAAAAATGATATTTTGATCATATAAATTAATTAATTATATATTCTAATTATATATGTTATAAAAAACAGAATACAAATTAATTCAAGTATATAGATCTATTTAATGGATCATCAGAATAATCGTTTAATATCATATTTATAATATATTTGTAAGATTAGTATGCAACTGGCAGTTAGTGAAAAAATCGGGTTTCGATCTTAAAGAGGTTGTTACAGTATTTATTCTTATAACTTGAAAATATTTTATAAAAAATCTGGTGTGACTGTCGCACAGCACACAACTTTCTGGATATACACGTTTTGCTGAATCGTCCCCTGAATCTAAATGAATGTGTGGGTGAGTGTTGAGTGTGAATGAGAAAAGAGTTTGTTTTATATATATATATATATATATATATATATATATATATATATATAAATTTTCTATTGTATATAAAATATCCAACCTTAAATCTTTACCGAAGGGTAAGAGAAAGTTGTGTGTGCGCCAGTCACATCAGATTTTTTATTTATTGTTTACCCCCGGTTATTATGCAACCAAACGTACATCTAGAGCCCGGTGAACGCAGCATGACGCGGCGATTTAGGGACGCGACCCTAGATCACCCAAACAAAAAGATTTGTTCATTATGCAATAAGCAAAAAAAGCAATTTATAACTGATTTCTTTGTATGAGCAGAACTTTTCTCTGCTAAGCTCCATTAATTGGTTGTTATAGTAAATTTTAGAACTAGGAAGGATTCCCAAGTCCCTCGGAGATATCTTCATCTTAGATCTCTCCACATGGGGCACTCCTTTAAAAAATGATTTACTATCATCTTTTCAACTCTCTACAAGCGTATTCAGTTTTAGGTCATTTTGTTGGTTTTATATAATAAGAAAGATCTTTTATATTATATTGAGGATATATTTTTTTTTAATTTATAAGCAAAGAATAAAAAATTTAATCCGAAAAAAAGTAGAGCAGAAAGAATTTTATTTTAATGGATTAAATTAAACAAACAACGTCTATTATTTATATTCTATATATAACCTTATCAGTAGGTATAATGATTTACTTGGGAGAATACGTATATACACTTATACCTTTGTAATATTTTACTGATGACATGAGATTATATAATCTAGTATAAATGACCTTGTTGACGTTAAAATATAAATACACACACGAAAATTAGTGGGAGACCTCATTATATTTAACACTTCTCGGATATTTACACAAAAAGCAGAAATTATAAAAAAAAGAATGGAGATGGTCAAAAGTAATTAGAAAAGTTAGTAGAAGAAGGTGAAAGGAAGAGCAACCAATTAAGAAGATTTTTTAAAGTCATTTCACTAAATAAATTAATTAATTGAAAATCATCATGAAGAGGAAATAATTTTTTATGAAAAATAAACAATTTTTATTAAAAAGCATATAAGAATAAAAATATAATAAAAAAACTTAAAAAAAATCTGGTGTGACTGGCGCACAGCACACAACTTTCTCTTATTTTCGGTAATCGAAAGTTGTGTTCTGTGCTTGTCACACCAGATTTTTTGTGTCGAGATGTATTTAGATTCCGACAGTACGGTACATTCGATTTTCAAGATGTACAATTTAAAAGTATGGCAAAATATTTATATTTTGTTACCATGGCAACCATTTCTCCTATCTTTTCTATGAAGTACAAGAGTAAAGTGGTTTTCAGAGGATTTCAATGACAAAATGAAAATATACTTTTTAAAGAGAATCTAAAAAATAATTGATTTTTGAATTTAAAAAAAAATCGTTGGAGCGAATTTAAAGAAAATCGAAAAAACTGAAAAAGTGCATCAGTAAAGTACTAGTACTTTTTGGTCGATTTTGTTCAAAAGCTTCGGGTCAAGTCCCATGAAGGTGCCTTACTTAAATATAAAATTTCCACCTCCTAGCTCTTTTCCTTCTTGAGATATTTTGTTCACAGACAGACAAACCATATCGCGAACACCACTTTTTTGGATCCAGGGGACCTCAAAACGTGTATATCCATCAAAATCTCGACATCGAATTGTTGACATGAATCCAATACTTTCTATATATATATATATATATATATATATATATATATATATATATAAACATATATATAGAGGTAAGAGAAAGTAAAAATTCATTCATATTCAGATTATCAAGAAATAGAATATTAATAAAATGCTTAAAAATTGGTTTTTGAGAGAAATTTTTTGGCATCTGTTGATTTCTAGAAGTGAAATCAATAAAAAGAAAATATGAAGTTGAATGCGAGTGTATGTGAATGACTTGACACGATGATTTCCGCCCTAGTTGGGAGAATCGTTGTGGTTCAGGTTTGGATGGGAGAGCCAGTAGGTGGTTCTGGTCGGTCATTGGCCTGCCTGAGTGTGGAGTGTCTCCGACAACAAGAAGGAAGAGATATCTCTCTCTTTTTATGGTAAGAGTGATTACCGATTGGCTGATCGAATGCGGAGCGGACGTCCAAGGCCGCAGGTGGCCTTGCAACAAAAAACAACGGAATGCCCAACCTAGAAGATACTTTGCTTGTGCCAATTTGAAACTTTTGGAAAAAAAAATGAAATGTAAATTCAGAAAACATGCCAATCATATTTTCAATAAAAATAATTTTCTTTGACGGCGAGACATGTTTAAAAATAAAGAAGGGAAATAACATGTATGTATTTTATGTTTAAAATGCTTTTTTAATACATGACTTAAGAGGCTTATGACGGAAATTCCATTTAATTTAAAGAGAATTAGAAAAAATAAAGAAAGAAAGAAATTGAAATTCCAGCAAATTTAGATACTTTCATTTGCTGAGTTATCTCCAGGATTTCCAACCAGGAAGAAGCGTAACGTGAAAAAAAATCTTATTTTTACTGGAGAAAAAATAAGAAAAAATTCACAATATCATTGCCAACAGGTGACAATTTGTTGATCAATGGCCACTTGGAATTGAAATGAAAAGAAAAATTTCGGGAGAACAAAAAGCAAAACATATGAACAAGGAAGAATAAAAATAACAATTCGAAATTCTGTTTTTTTTTTTAATTCACTGTCTAATTAAACAAATGATAAAATATATTTCCAAATTTGAAATATTTTCTTTTCTTTTTTTTCTTTTTTAAAAAAACATTCACACTTTTTTCTCATTCACGCTCACATTCACACACTCATTCACACAGTCTTTTCGGCAACTGAGGCCATTTAAGACTTTAAACGATATCCGTTAATGATTATTATACATATTGGGGGTCCAGGCATTTTTATTTAAGTCATTTGGTATCCAAATGCCTTAAATAAAATTATCGGACTGCCTGGGATCCGAACCCGCGACGTTCGGTATAGAAGGTAGACACGCTACCAACTACTCCAAGCCCCGTGGGCTTGAAATATTTAGATTGATATTATTTTTTTCTTTACATTAATATTCATAGGCCTGAAATGGCAAAGATCGAATCTTCTCAATATGGAGATTGGTTTCTTTAGTTTCTTTAAAAGGGCAGATTTAGATAGATCAGATCCATATGGGATGTAAACGAATAATTCTGAACTGATTAATATTCATAATAAAAATAAAAAAAAGTCTTGAGTTAAAAAAAATTTCTCAAGAGTGTGTGTGTGTGTGTGTAGTCAAGATAATTGAAAATAGAAGGTTTTTAAAATTAAAAAAAAATTAAATGAAAATGAAAAGTTTTTGTATAAGAAAAGGACTGGAGAATAAAAACCAGCATTTGATGGACTCCTCTCACATCATCTTTAATTAGTAGATTTCGACCGGCCCAGTGGCGGATCCAGAGGTGTTTTCTAGGGGGGGGGTAATCTGGTGTGATTCGTCGCACAGCACACATTTTTTCTTAATTTCGGCAATTTAAAGGCGCATTCTGTACTGGTTTGCCAGAATATAAATATAAATCAAATTTGTAAGTATTAATTTTTAAAATTTTACATTGAAAATACTTTTTTTTTTTCGAAAAAAAGTATTTTTTTTCAAATCTCAGAGGACCCCCCCCCCCCCCCCATCATCAGTACAAAAAATGATTTGGTGGAGGGCCCGTGTCAAACAATATGTAAGAATTATTTTAAAATTTTTTAGAGTTCGCCTGCACTTGCGTCTGGGCCTTACTTCTCTAAAAAATTTTAAAATAATTCTTACACATTGTTTGACACGGGCCCTCCACCAAATCATTTTTTTGTACTGATGATGACCAGGCGTGAGGCCGGTCGTAATCTCTCCTAATTAAAGATGATGTGAGAGGAAGGAGTCCATCAAATGCTGGTTTTTATTCTCCGGTTCTTTTCTTATACATCTGATCCAGCAAAAATTGTAATGAAAAGTTTTTGTTTTCAAGCTCAACTTATCCATTTTTAAGGAGTTGAATATTTGTTGAATGCAAATTAAATTCTGAAATAATAAAAGTTTAAATTAATCCAACTTTTAAAATTTGTGCGGGAGAGATAGAGAATAGGCTGGAGGGAGGCTCTCTTCTCCCTGCACCATCATCATCTCAATTAGATATGGTTTATCCCAAGCGTGTACGAATCAGCCGGCTTTTAACTTTGTCTGCCTTCCAGCGATACGCGTGTAACAGTTTAAGCAATATAGGCGATAAAATTTATTAAACTGTTTCGGGCGCATTGCTAGGAGCAGACAAAGTTCTTCTTATTGTTGCAGGCCGTATATAGTTTAAATAAATATTTATATTTAATATATTGGCTAACATGATTTCAGACAACATGGATGATGTCTAAAAAGGCTTGGAAGAAAGAAACTTCTGATTTCTTAGAGCAATCTAATCTAATCTAACAATGGAAAGAGTGTATCCTAATTGGTGAGGATCCTCTATTATTATATTTTTCTAAAATGTCCCTGCCACCATTATACACGCTAAGGCTCATTCTATACAATTTTAAGATATCAAAAAGTTTTAGTCCAATTGGGCGTACGCCTACAAGATGGATTGACGATTTCAAGAAGTATTAAATGACAAGTAAGAAATTCTAGCGAATGCCTATTGAAGGAAGTCAATAATAATGTAATGTAAATATACCCTAAGCCTGATAGAAGAGGCGATTGGCTGAAGGGATAAAGCCAGTTAAGCTTAGTAATTCTCGAGTTCTTGCTCAGGGGCCCACATCTTGTGGGCACGTGGATGACGACCACGAGCTGCTCTAGCTGGGGCTGGCAGTACTTCTTTTCTTTGCATGTCAGTCTCTTTCCTTCTATAATTCCAACAGACCGTGCGACGGGCCGGCCTGTTCTATTCTTTCCGGTCGCAAAAAACCCCGAACCGCAGGATTAAGGCGAAGAAAGAAGAAGAAAAAGAAGAAGGAAAGAAACAAGAAACGGGAATCCACCTCAGTATTATTCCCTCTCCTTAGAGTAACTACAACATGTCAGGTCTGAAACCAAGTACTGAAGGCTGAACTATTCAACTCTGTTTCAAAAGGATCTGACTCTTTATGTCGTGGAATCTGCAATATGTACAGTGAGAGACAATATTAAGTCCCACCCATGCGTTTTCTACTTGTGATTATTTCATTGTTTTAAAAAAAAATATTATATATTTTTTAATGGAAACTTACATGGTTCAACCTAGAAAATTTCCAATAATTTCATTTTCTTTTATAAAAACAATGAAATAATCACAAGTAGAAAACGCATGGGTAGGACTTAATATTGTCCCTCACTGTACAATAGATTTCAGAGGGGATAACTCTTTTTTCTCTCTCTCTCTCTCCTTGTAAAAATATTTAATTCATTCTCCAATCCAAATTGATACTTGAAAATTTGTTTATTCGACTGTAGATGGGATGCAAACTCAGGTTGTCAGATCAAAACGAGCGCCGACTGTTCTCGCCATAAATTAATAGTCTATATAAGAAAAATAGCAGCATTTCTTTTCTCTTCTTCTATAAATCATACAGATTTAATTTACGTTAAATTAAAAAAGAAAAAAAAAAAAAAAACAGGAAAAAATTTTCTTATCAAGTTCGAGGCCATTGGATCCGCCCTTCCGACATGAATTAAAAGCGTCCCTGCTTAGTTTGTAATTGGGAATGATTTTAAGTTGTTTTTTTTCGTTAATAGAAATTTATAATTAAGTAGAAGAAATGTGTAGGTGTTAAAAAGATAATGATCGCAACTTCTAAGTAAACAAGTAATTAATTAAAGAGTTAAATCAAAAACTCTCTTTTAAATCAAAGATAGAGTTTGTTTTGCCGCTACGAAAGGAAGAAATACTCGAAAGCTAACTTTCTGATTAAAGAAGTTAGTTATGAATGAAGGTAAAAGGAAATAATTGACCCTCGGCGACTCAAGTGCTGAGAAAATACTAAAACGACCTCCACTTATGTATGTATAATCTTATTATTTTTTTCTCCCAAATTGAATGTTAATTTCCCAACGTCATTTCAAAGGTAAGTTAATATTGAAGACAAGGTCAGAAGATGTAATACACGTGATGTACGTCTCTAATTGAGAAAATCTATGCCAAACATTGAAAAGACGCATCTCTCTTTACGTACTTATACTTAAAAAAATATTCAAATGAAAGTTGAAGCATGATTTTTCTACATAATATTTTATTATATAATCTTTAATGATATTTTAATTATATGATAAAAAAAGAAACTTAGAGGGCTCATTTTAGGAAAAAATTAAATAAATAATAAAAAAAAAATATTTTTAAATGGAATACTTTCACCTTGTGGTTTTTGGTAAATTACTATACCTAAGAAAATAAACTATGAAAATTATGACTGCCAGAAAGTTTTTTTTTTTTTTTTTAAGTGTGAAATTTAGTTATTTCACAGTTTATAATTAAGAAAAAAAAAAAAAAAAATTTACTTTATATAAAATTTTAATTTTTTAAATTAGTAAGTTATATTAAGGAATGTGTGTCTCTCTATTCTAAAAAAAAATCACGAAGAGTCAGCCAAAAGAAATTAAATAAATATCAACTTTTATTTATTTTTTGTACTATCCATGTTTCGAGGACAGGTCGTTCACTTCATCGGGAGAGTCAGCCAACAGAAATAAAATAAATATCACATTAGGCACAAAAAAATAAATATATTGTATTGGTGATAGAGTCGGGCAGGGACCCATATCTTGTGGGTACGTGGTTGGCGACCACGAGCTGCCCGAGCTGGGACAGGCACTCCTTCAGTTCTTTGTATGTCTGTCTCTTCCTTTTTCTTTTAATCAGGCGTCAGACCGTGCGACGGGCCGGCCTGTCCTATTTCTTCCGGTCGCAAAAACGCGTGATATAATAATATAAATAATAATAATTAAGGCCCGCCGCATCGCGGGAATAAGGCGAAGACAGAAGAAGAAGAAGTATTGGTGAGAGAAGAAGGAAAAAGTTTTTCTCGAACTGAAGACTTTTTTTTCCTTATGCTATATCATAAATTTATAGCAAATACAATTCAAAATATATGTACTTAATGACCAATAACAGCTCCGAGGATGGCTTTGAGCAAAGCCGAAACGTCAGCTGTTAAAATATATTTTTAAAGAAAAAATTTTGGCCGCGTTTTCTTCTAACTTTCATTCCTGAAACAAATTCCACCAGCCATAAAAAATACCCTTACACTAATTAATATTGTTGTCAAATATTCTTTTAAATTTATTAAAGAGAAAACCCACACATATACACGTATTACCTAATATGTAAATATATTTCAAGACTTATAAATAAGTCTTATTAATTTTAAATAGACCTATATGATTTTTGGCCTCTACCTACAAAGGAGTATATATTTTTTGAGGGTTGATCGAGTGACCATATGGTCTCCGGGTTGCTATTTAGTCATTAGATCTACCAGCAAAAGATATATTCACAGTAATTGTAAATATTAGGTTGTTTAATTTAGCCAGAATTTAAATCAATTACATAATAATGATAATCTATATTTGATTGTCCCATTGAAGGAAGGAGCAACCTGCACTTGAAGCGTCGAAAGTTTTTGTTTATTTTTGACTGAGAATTTGTCTCTATAATTTCGAAATCTACAATCGCGAAACAAACCTAATGTTTTAGGAGGTCAAGCTTGATGTGATCAAATTGAAAGAGGGCGTATATAAATCGTAGTCAAATTATAATAATTATATTGAGCTCAGAACTTTACAGTAAGATATAGGCCTAATATTTGATGATGGTTGGATTGTTTTTATTTTTAATTTTTTTTTGACATTTTATAATTTCTTTATTTTTCGTATGTGGTGGCTAAATCAAAAATATTTTTTTTGGTTTGCGAGACGAGTTTGTGTTTGATCATGCATAAATATTATGCCTCCTGGACTTGAACTAGAATATTCCTCATTCGCAACGTGGGCACTATTTTAATCGCTATCTAGTCGAAATTTTAATTAAACAATTAAGAAAAATTTTAACTTAAGAAATTCTTTATATTAAAGCTTTCCCCTTAGGATTGTTTTTTTAAGATTGTTTTTTTTTTTTTTTTTTTTAAAAAACATTTACACTTTTTTCTCATTCACACTCACACTCACACACGCATTCACACAGTCTTTTCGGCAACTTAGGCCATTTAAGACTTTAAACGATATCCGTTATTTATAATTATACATATTGGGGTCCAGGCATTCTTATATAAGTCATTTGGTATCCAAATGCCTTATATAAAATCATCGGACTGCCTGGGGTCGAACCCGCGACGTTTGGTATATGAGGTTAGCACGCTAACCTCTACACCATGCCCCGAGGGCCTTTAAGATTGTTATTAATAAAGAATTTATTAAAATTTTTTTCTCATGTTGCTAATTTAGGCCTATAATTAAATAAGTGTTTTAATAGTCAAAAAAAAATTTTACTCAAGAAATTCTTTATAAAAAGCAAAAATTTTTTTTTTAAAAGCGAGGAACCTAAAATTTTCTTCATATTTTTGAAGTCTTTAAAAAGTTCAACTAAAATTAAAAATAAATTCTTTTTCAAGAGTCAACGATTTAGAAATAAAGTAGGCTTTTTTTAAACAGTTTTCACAGCTCTAATTTATTTGGAGAAATTATTTTGAAATAAAATGAATTATGAAATAGGTATATATTGTTAAGAAGATTATTATTGAATCGATGTTTTTTACTTACAATTTCAATTCTTAATTATCAGTTTTCGCTCACCTGTAACAAAAAAAAAAAAAAATTTAATAAAAAGATGTGTATAAATATAACGATATTTAAAAAAGTAAAAAAGATATTTATCTCCCATCTTGAGCCTCAACTGAATAATAAAAGAGTATTATTAAATAAGAAAAGAAAAGACGGCATGAAATTGAGATAGAGTAATAGTAATGTAGTAAGTAGTAAAGTAGGCCAGGAGGAGGAAAAGGAGAAGGAAAGAAAGGGCGCAACAAGTGATGAGGACAAGGGTCAGGCAAGCAAGGTCAAGATACCCTCTTGCCACCCAAGCCATTCATATTCTCGATGGTGCATTTAAATCAAGATTCGCTTAATTTTTGATGATGATCAAATCCTTAGCGAATTCACTCCTTATCATTTATTATCTTCAGTTTCCCTCCCTCACACACTCTACATTCGTTGTCCCGTTTTAACTCGCCATTTCCTGTTCACAAAGAGACAGAGGGAAATTTTGATATCTTCACATCTTTTTTCGTTATTATCAATTTTTATTATTCAGGAATATAATATAGGTTAATTAACCGGGTTAAAAGATCGGCGCCTGCTGTATACCAAGGGTCGCGGGTTCGGATGTTATTTAAGCCATTTGTAATATGTAAAATTTTTTGAAGATGAGCTCGAAACATCAACTAAAATATTAAGTTTTTGATTTCATCAATTTGATTACTTTTTTCGGAGGCCTCCGTCCTACTTAAAATAAAATTTTATTTAGATAAGATCATTTTCAAAAAATTCTCTGAATGTGTCGACACAAGTCCGAAGTCGAAAAGAAAATGGATCTATCGAAGCGGGCACAAATATTTTATTTTTATTTCGTTAGATGCCTTCACAAATCGTACTTCAGCGACTCAACAGATATGAGGCTTTACACCATCTTTTGCCTGGAGAATCCCCCAAAAACCTTAAACCAGCTGAATCCGCTTTTGAAAATGCGTTTTGTTGAAGTTTTGTGTCGTTTTTGCTCAATGGACGGCTGCAGGTCATGTTGAAAAATTAATGGCTTATCAGATGGTTTTTTAGGATCATTAAATACTCACCTTCCATCCTGAGTATTGTTCGAGAAAAAGAGCATCACCAAATGCGAATTCTGTTATCTCTTATATGGTTTTGATCTTTTATGAATATGAACTCCTTAAATCAATCCAAACTTCGTATTTTGCACCATTCATATCACGATCACAAAGACTTGTCTTTAAGAAGAAGCTAAGAAGAATATTAAACGAAAAATTTGAGAAAGTAAAAACATAATTTTTACAAGAAATTCAAAAAATTTGACTGCAAAATTAGTCCAGAAACAAAATTCCATCCGCCGACAGAAGGCTCGTGCAGCTAGTTTAAAAAAAGTAAAAAAAAATATAATTACAATAATGCAGGTAAATATAATACATTCATTCAGCATAAATATAAAATTAATTATCAATAAAATTTTTTATTAACTTATTAAAAAAAATATAAAAAATTTTATTTTAGGTGAATGAAACAAATTTTAATTAAAGTCCATATGATTTAATTAAAAAAAAAAAAAAAAAAAAAAAAATAGACTAGAAAAAATAACAAATGGATTTTTGGCTAATTAACGTTAGGGTTCATTTCCGGGTTCATCTAAACTCTATGTGTGAACCTTGACGACCTTATAGGTTTACTTTCTGTTATTTATGAACAGTTCAAGGTGAATATATAATTTTTTTCAGGTAATTAGAAATGAAAATATTTAATTTTCAATTTATCCCGTTAAGTTTATGAATAAAATAAATCATATGATAGATTTGCCAATAGCCCCTTTTGTCCCTCTCTTAATAGCGGTACTATAATTGGCTAGTAAGAGAAGTGGGGAGCGAAAGGAGGGGGTATATTCATTCACTTGTTATTAGTCATAGAAAAAAAAATGGTGCATTTTATTTTGGCTGCCAAACTGAATCATCATCCTCATCTGCAGCCGAGGGGCAAAGACAAAGGCCATTCCTCCCAATATTCAATCTACCTGTTCGTTTTTTTAAAATATAATTTTACATTTGAAAATTGCAGATATTTTGTGTATGCGACGATAAGGGTCAAATAATATTAAAGGGTCAAATATTATCCTTGGAAGGCAGGCCGCTGAACCCTTGGTAGCAATTCTCTAAAGTTCAAAATATAATGGATTTATGTGGAATATACAATAGTATGAAGAAAATATCATGATTAAAAAATCTGGTGTGACTGTCGCACAGCACACAACTTTCGATTACCGAAGGTAAGAGAAAGTTGTGTGCTTGTCACACCAGATTTTTCGTGTCGACATATATTTAGTTTCCGCCGATATATTAGAATTCAAGATGTAAAATTTATAAGTATGGGAATATATTTATATTTTGTTACCATGGCAACCATTTCTCCTATCCTTCCTATGAAGTACAAGAGTAAAGTGGTCTTCAGAATAATTCAATAACAAAATGAGAATATATAATTTAAAGAGCATCTAAAAAATAATTGATTTTTGAATTTTAATCAAAATCGTTGGAGCGAATTTTAAGAAAATCGAAAAAAACTGAAAAAGTACATCAGTAAAGTACTAGAATTCTTTGGCCGATTTTGTTTAAAAGCTTATTTTCACGGTCCAGGAGGGTCCAAAACTTAAATATAAAATTTCAACCTCCTAGCTCAATTCCTTCGTGCTTAAAATTGAACACACACTCACAGACAGACCATATCGTGAAAGCCACTTTTTTGGACTCAGGGGACCTCAAAACGTGTATAATTTATCTTTATCTCATTTTATTTTTATTTATTTATTATATATTAATCATATATATAGAGAGAAAGTATGGATTCAGTCAAAAATTCGATGATCGAGATTTTGATCCTGGATCTTACATAGGTTTGAGGTCCCTGAATCCAAAAAAGTGGTTTTGGACATGGTCTGTCGTGGGTGGGTGTGTGTGTGTGTGTGTGTTAATTTTAAGCAAGAAGGAATTGAGCTATGAGGTTGAAATTTTATATTTAAGTTAAACACCTCCGGGAGGAAATAAGCTTTCATGAAAATCGGCCAAAGAGTACTAGTACTTTACTGATGTACTTTTTCAGTTTTTTCGATTTTCTCAAAGAATTTGCCCCAACGATTTTTTTAAAATTCAAAAATCAATTATTTTTAGATTCTCTTAAAATGATATTCTCATTTGAATTGAAATGTTTGAGACACTTTACTCTGTGTCTCTCACAAGGAAGATTGGCTTAAATGTTGTGGTAATATATAAATATATTCCTCCAGGTAAATTTATTTGAACTCAAGGGCTCACTTCTAGTCGAGTACGTGGACTGTCGACCACGAGTGTACCCAGAGCTAGCATCTCTTCATTTCCTTTATGTCAGCCTTTGTTTGCTTCCTTTTCCATATCAAGCGTCAGGCCGTGAGACGGGTCTGCTTGCATTTCTCTGGGTGCCTTATTTCTTTATAAATGATTTTTGCCGACTCCACATAGGGATAAGGTCAAGATAGAAGAAGAATCTCCAGGTAGATTTATTCAAAAGTGAACACAGCAAAAATTCGTGAGAATGTGCTCTTAGATTATCTTGTCGGGAGGTATTTAATAGGATTGTAAGTTTTGCTGCCAAAATTTTAAATAATTAAAATAATCAGATAGAAGTTTGTTCTAAAATAAGAAAGGAGAAATGGTCAATCACTGAAAATCTTTTGAATTTTTATGATATTTTTTTGGATCCTTAGAAATCAATGACGGCCCTGTACTGTTGCGCAATGAATCAATTTAATCCCCAAGTATTGGACATCTTTAAATAAAGGATACATCACAGGGTACCTAAATTTTAATAATCCCCCCTTTCCCCCCTTTTGCCGGGGGGGAGGTGGTGGGGGGGGGGGGGGGGGAAGGGGGGGGGGGGGGGGGGAATGAGGATCACGACTCCTCTGAAAAGAGGAATACGACTCTGAAGAAGAATCCACCTTCAATTTCGAATTTTCGAATTTTTTTTTTTTACTTGAAAAACCAAAAGATTTTTCTTAAAAGTTTTTTTAAACATTGATAAAAGTTTTTTAATATGTTAAATCTTAAATAGATAAAATAAAATTTGGAGTCTGCACGGGTTTCGTGTAATTAATTTTTAAAATTGAATTTAAATGTGTTGGGGATAACGCGAAATTCACACATATCGAATTATATAGGCATCTGTGAGATAAACAAAAAAACTTATTTTATTAATTCACTTCCGAGGAATATGTTAAAAATAAAATCAAAAGTTTCTGCCGACCGCTTTTAAAGATATTTTAACAAGAAAGTAAAAAATTCTCCAAAATGACAGTCGCAATATTTAAAAATAAGGAAGCATCAGAGTCAGACCAGCCTGGCAATCGCATAAAATACTTGATGTTAGTTACATATTTTTTTCAATTTTAAGATACTTTTTCTCGAAATCGTCCATTGTGTTTAAACTGATTTGCATTAAACTTGTAAGATATTAAATAAAATAAAATTGAAGGGTTAAGATTTAAAATAGATAGTTGATGATGATGTTGAGTTCTATATTAGTGAAAAATGTAAAAAAGTATTATTTATTATTTTTGAATTATTAACTAATCAATTATAAAATGATAGGTATAAATTTAATAGGAATTTTGGATTAATTTTTAATTTTATTTAAAAAAATTTAGATTCTATTATGATTACGATGTACTATCCGAACAACCTTAAACAAAAAATCTTTTATAAAGTTAAAAAATAGAAAAAAAATTTAGTTTGGAACCTTCTTGATTAATCTGCTTAATCTGTTCCACAAATTTTCCGGACTATTCGAGGTTTAGTTACACTGTATTATTAAGGACTCGACACCCAGAACTTTCACTGATGTGAGTACAGAAGCAGGAGAGATGAAAATTCGAAAAATTTGTGTTTAAAAAATTGACTAACTGAAAAATTGTCTCAATTCCCATTTGGGTTAAAGTGTTTTTTAATTTCTTAATCGAATATAATATTTATTTATCGAAAATATCAATCTTTAGAGCATTACTTAATTAAGATTTATTTGTTCATTAGACTTCAGATCTCATAATAGCTCTGAACTGGAAAGTCAGAAAAAAGCGTTTTATATATAAATATATTATGTTTCATTTCTCGAATACTAAAGGGCTCTTGAGTACTGCATAGTCGGAATGTCAGAAGGGTTATTCAAAAAAAAAAAAAAAACTAAAACCTTTTAAGAATCCTTTGGTTTGAATGTTTGGAATTCGTATTAAGGGTAGAAATATGAAGAAAAATGTTTTGAATTCATTAATTTCCCTTATGATGAAAGAAATAATTTATGAAAAATGTCTATATTATATTACATCAGGGAAATGATGAATTTGTTCGATAATATTCCTATTACAAATGTTAGCCCTCAAAGTTGTTAGCCCAGTTTCGCAAATGTTTGTGATTTTTAGCAGTTGAGAGGAAAAAGACGGGAGGTGGAGGCGCCTATTTCAGGCGATCGGACATCCCAGGGACATTATATCGCCGGCGTCCGGATAAAAATACATTTACATTTACTTTACGACACGGAACGAGAAATCTACCATTCGAAATAAATATCTTAATTGAAAAAACCTTATCACGATCTAGTGTACGTTGTGAGTTGGAAAGTATTTTTTTACTTTCTTTTATTTTAAAAACTATATTAATATTTGGGAGTATAAACACCTTATTTAACCCTAATATATTATCAAAATTTCAAATGTTATAAAATTAAAAACTATAGATAGAGATTTATATAATAACGAGAATATAATATATATTTTTTTGTTTCATCACAACATTGAATTTGCAGGGTACGATACTGAGTTGATGGCTTGATGCCAGGTTCCGGCGTGTGTTTTGACCATGATATGTCTGGGGTAATTAACCGGGTGAATGGTTTTTTTTTTACTAGGTACCCAAATTTATTTGACTATTATTGTAATATAAGATAATCTAAAAAACTCATTTTTTAAAAATCTAATAGATTCTATTTTTCTAATAAGTAAATCATTACCTGTTAAAAATAAACTTTTAATATTAGAGGTTTTTAACTCTGGCGAGTGGGATTAATAAAAAGTACTTCCGGATTAAATCATTTTAATTTTTAGGAATAATTTGTATCCGATGATTTATGTATCTAAACATCTACCAGCTTTTAATTTTAATTTATTAGCTATAAAATCAATTTAAGCTAATTGAAAAAATTGTTGCTGCCTACTCCAGGGGAAAGCGCAATGCCAGTTTTACTTAACCTGGACAACTAAGAATCGGTTTAAATTTTTGATTATCAAATTTCAAAAGAACTTCTTTCACTCTACCATGAAACCAAATTGGAAGTCTTTGAATTTTCGCATTTTTTTAAAAATATAGTAATGTAATTAAATGATTTCTGTAATAAGTATTTTTAAAATAAAACTTTAATTTGATGGCCTCAAATTTTTTTCGCTCTTCTATGAGCATGTCGCGTTTAAATTGATAAAATATAATTTTCAAAATGATTCAAATCTTCAATTACTAAATAAATATTGTTCTCAGTTTTTAACATGCGTCTATTGATTTCCCATAATCATTCCCATTTTCTAAATTTTAAAAAAGCGATTTCAATACCCTTAATTAAATAATTTTCTGTAAATTTTCAGTTAAACGCCTACGATCCGAAAAAAAAGTTTCACTTGCATCGTGGTTTCATAAAACCAGTTTTTTTTTTTTTAATGGGAAATAGACCTATTTTTTTAGACACTTCGTTTCGCCATTTCTAAGCTATAAATACTATCGAAATATAGATTAAATATTGTATAAGTCAGGTTGAATTTAAAATAGCCAATATTTCCGACATCTTTCAATGACTACAATACAACGGGGAAAATATAAAATGAAATAAAAACGAGAACAAGAGGCAATTCATCTTATTACAAGTTTTTTTTTTAATCCCCCACCCATTTTTTTTTTTTTTTATTCACAATGATATTATAATTTCCTCAAGAGATCATCCCACCCGATTCAAATGAGAAATCTTCTAACTTGAGACCTTGTATCTTGTTATTCTCATCGTAAAACATTTTAGATGGTCAGGTCCAGATTTAAAATTGAAATTATGTAGACTCTTTTCAGACGATGTGTTGATATAAACATTTGTAAACTTGCCACTCGAACTAGACGTTATTTTGCAATGAATGATTTCTTTTAAGCAGTGATTTATTTATTTATCAATTAATTATTTAAATAATAGAAATTCTTAGTGTGAAGGAAGACACGGCCTATTCAGAAGAGGAAGACTTTAGAGGGGGTTATACCAAGCCAAGATCTCATAAGAAAATTAAACAGAAAAATTAAGCGAAGAATTGTATGTAAATTAAAAAAAGAAATTTCAAATAAGAAAAATCATAAAAAAGACAAATTTTCTACAAAAAATTTTTTTTTGTTTAATTATTTTGAAACTCAAAAGAAAACACCCTATACGAAATCAAGAAGACACTTCATTTAATGTTATCTTATTCCTCTTAATTATCCTTAAGATAGAAGAAAATGAACCGAAACCGCAGACATTCTTATCCTTGAGATGAATCATATGAGCTTACTTTCAAAATAAATTTTAGTCTTGTCTCGGAAAAAATAGTTGACAAATGTAGTCAGGCATAATTGCGAAATCATGTTTTTTTTTTGACACAGGATAGTTTCAAAAAATTCGTTAAAAAGAAGTAGAACATTTTCAAGATTTCAATACACCGTAATTTTACGAGATGCATTCCTATAAATTACGTATAAATGCGAGAGAAAAAACTGCAAACTCCACTTAACAAGTCAAGATTGTTTACAAAAGTGAAATATAAACAAAATAATGTAAAAACTTAAATTCGTTAGCATCATAAGATTTTTATTTACATGAAGAAAACCCGCCGACAGGGAAGAACAAAGGGGAATAAATCCCCCGGGTTCGCTCCCTCTGAGGAGGCCCGAATTCTTTGGATTCCTACCCTAAATGCTCCGTGAATAAAAAGAAAATGTACATGCCTCCTAGCTCTTTTCGTTCTTGGGATATTTTATTCACAGACAGACCATGTTGCGAAAACCACTTTTTTGGATTCAGGGGACCTCAAAACGTGTATTTCCATCAAAATCTCGATATCGAATTTTTTGACATGAATCCAATACTTTTCCTCTCTATGTATATCTATATATATATATATATATATATATATATATATATTACATATATAGGTACCCAGGAAGTAAAATGTGAGTCTCGCATTTGAATGTGTGTGTGTTTGTTAACAAAATATCTGAAAAACGAAAAATTTGAAGCATAAATTAGGTGTATGTATATATTTTTTTAAATTTATTCAATGTCTATTACGACATCTGAGGCCATTATTTTAATTGATGATCAGAAAAAAAATGCTAAATTATTTCTTTCTCTTACCTATACATATATATTATATATATGTATATAGAGAAAGTATTGGATTCATGTCAAAACTTCGATCTCGAGATTTTGATGGATATACACGTTTTGAGGTCCCCTGAATTCAAAAAAGTGGTTTTCGCGACATGGTCTGTCTGTCTCTGTGGGTGTGTGTTCAATTTTAAGCATGAAGGAATACTAGGTTGAAATTTTATATTTAAGTTAGGCACCTCCCTAGGGCGTAAAAATAAGCTTTTGATCAAAATCGGCAAAAAAGTACTAGTACTTCTACTGATGTTCCTTTTCACTTTTTTTCGATTTTCTCAAAATGTGCTCCAACGATTTGTTATTTAAATTCAAAAATCAATTATTTTTTAGATGCTCTTTAAAATGTATATTCTTATTTTGCCATTGAAATCTTCTGAAGACCACTTTACTCTTGTACTCCATATGTAAGAGAGATTTTTAATTTATTTTTTGTTACAAATAAATTTAAAAAAATAAATTATTATAGAAAGATGGAAGTGCAAGCAGCCAAAAATAAAACACATTTTGGAGTTTAGGCTTTCACAGTTGTTATCATTAGTAAAATAATTTCATTTTCGTTTTAACTGTGTTTTATTTGTAAAATTTACAACGCTTCGGCCACTTATTCTGTGGCCTTAATCCGGTACAATTCAGGCAAGATTATAAAGGTTTGTTACATTCTCTGCGGCGCGCATATCGAGAAGCGGCAGCCATCTTGTTTTTTATCAATCAATTCAATTGAGATTGTCACAGATGTAACAACCTTTATAATTTTAGCCGAATTGTACATGAAGAAGGCCACAGAATGAGTGGCCCAAACGTTGTAAATTTTACAAATAAACCACAGTTAAACCGAAAATATAATTATTTTATTAAAAATAAACAACTCTCGAATCAGACGTTTCGGGTAAAATTTATTCATCCAGTTCCTCAGTGAACAATTCTAATAGATCTCTTTCAATAGAATTCAATTAAATAGGCCTATTATTTAATAATAAATATTAGTTTTGCGTGTATGGGATTATTAACAAATATTTTATGAGGGGATCTATCACTATCGGTATCTATGTTTTCAAACTGAATGTTAATTTAAGAATACACACAATTAGATAGATTATCTTGCAATAGATAGGCGCTAAAAATAATTAGAACATTTCTACGGTCACGCATTGATATATTTATGGGGTTTAGGCCTTCTGAGTCCGAGTTATCTGACGTCCTCTTGAATAGAGGCTCAATTGTGAATTCATTCCTAATTACTGGCATAGGGTGTTGTACTTTCCATTTAGTTAGGCAGGACTCCCAGGAGAGGATTCAATTCGTTTTTGACCGATGTTCAAGGGGATTAGAAGAATTTCTCTATCGTATGTCACTTTCGCGCACTTGAAATAAAGAATGTTTTTTTTTTCTTTCTCAGGAGCCTTTTTAGTCAGTCCTGAGTTCTGAGCCTTGGTTGTTTTAGGACAGAGTTAATGATCAACATGTCAGGAGTTCGTTCGTATAGGAAGTTGTTTAGCTTTTAGGGTTTTTTTTTTAGCATGCATCTTGATCAATGTCATTCTGTTTCTGAGATGAGCAATCAAGGGGGTTCTTCAGTAATATATTGACCGGGCTTCCTTCCTAATACTTGAATGAATATCAGATCAATTAACTCAGCTTTATTTTAGCTTGTTAGTACTATATATAACTTTGATTAGGCAGGGGGGCAAAGATTAATTGATCTGAGTATGTAAATGTGCGTGTTTACATTTCCTCTTAAACTTTTTTTGGGTTTATGGGCGCGTTTTCATCGTTCTGAATTAATATAATGAAGGCTTACCTGCCTTCCGGGAGTGTCGGTTTTTCGCGACCGTCTCAAGAAAGAAGAGGAGCTCATTTTAGAATTAGATAGTGCGGGTTTAGGTTAGTTTTAAGGATTGGATCATTTTTTACTTTCTCTTACCTATGTATATATGTAATATATATATAGAGAGAAAGTATTGGATTCATGTCAAAAATTCGATGTCGAGATTTTGATGGATCTTCACGTTTTGAGGTCCCCTGAATCCAAAAAAAGTGGTTTTTGCGACATGGTCTGTCTGTGGGTGTGTGTGTGTGTGTGTGTCTGTGTTCACTTTTAAGCATGAAGGAATTGAGCTATGAGGCTGAAATTTTATATACAAGTTAAACACCCCCCGGGACCGGAAAAATAAGCTTTTAATCAAAATCGGCCAAAGAGTTTACTGATGTACTTTTTTCAGTTTTTTTCGATTTTCTCAAAATTCGCTCTAACGATTTTGATTAAAATTCAAAAATCAATTATTTTTTAGATGCTCTTTCAACTGTATATTCTCGTTTTGCCCTCAAAATTGTTTGAAGCACACTTTAGTCTTGTGCTTCATAGGAAAGATAGGAGAAATGGTTGTCATGGTTACAAAATATAAATATTTTCCCATACTTATAAATTTTACATCTGAATTCAAATATTCCCTACTGCCGGGAACTAAATACATGTCGACACAAAAAATCTGGTGTGACAAGCACAGTACACAACTTTCGATTACCGAAGGTAAGAGAAAGTTGTGTGCTGTGCGCCAGTCACACCAGATTTTTTTTTCTTGTGGATATCTTTGGGCATATAGACTTTTAATGATAACTAGGGCTCGGATTTCGCCCTATTTGCCTTTTTTTAATTTATGGCTTAAAATTTAGGCCAATATGATATGTATACGTTTCATGAAATTCTGAATAAAATAAGAGGCATTTGTTAGTGCCTATAATGCCTATTTTGGCCGATTTTGGGTTTTAGTGCCTATTTTTTCCATAAATGCCTTTTTTAGTGCCTATTTTAAGTTCAAATAGCCAATTTCGGCTTTTATTTTGAAATTTCATAATAAATTCATTTTATATCACAAATCCGGAGAAAAATTACAAAAAAAAATCGAACGAGATTCGAATACTAAAAAAAAAAAAAAAAAAAAAAAAGGTCGAACGAAAAACGGCGCCCCAGTTGGGCTTCACCCCCTCCGCCCTCATTCAGCCATTTTTGTGCAAAGGAGCTAATTGTTTTATCTTTGTTTCCAAAAATAAGACATCAATTTTTTAAATTTTTTATATTATTTCTTAAATAATGCCTTTTAAGTGCCTTTTTTTACAATAAATGCCTTTTTAAGTGCCTATTTTAATAATTTTTGGTGCTTAGTTGCCTGCCTATTTTAAAGATTTTCAGTGCCTATAAATCCGAGCCCTAATGATAACTTATTATTATTAATTAGGATATAAGTGATCCAGGCATATTTATAACTAGAGCCCGGATTCCTATGCAATTGCATATTCTATTTGCTAATAGGTACGTCACTGAAAACCAATTTTCTATCCGAATCATGTCCCCTTGGAGCTAGGGTTCAAATTCTATATTGCATATTTTTGCATATTTAGTCAATATTGCATAAAGTTGCATATTTAAGACTTTTTGGATATTTTAAATTTTTTTTCAGTAAAAGTTTCAATTTATTTTAATTTTTTAATTTTTTTTTCTAAAAACAAAAAAAAAAAGAAAAAGTTTGAATCCTTTATTACATTGTAAAAAATAAATAACTATATATTTTTTATTCTTGATATCCTCTTTAAAGAAATAAATTTAATTTTGCTAGAATTTTCTTTGGATGAATATCAAGTCAGTTGTGTTCAAGGGCGGATACAAGGGGAGAGGGGGGGGGGTAAAGGCGGTAATTACCCCCCCCCCCCCTCACCCCACTCTGAGACTTAAAAAAAATTACTTTTTTTTTCGAAAAAAAAAATTTATTTTTAATGTAAAATTTTAAAAATTAATACTTAAAAATTTGATTTATATTTATATTCTGGCAAACAAGTACAGAAATGCGCCTTTAAATTACCGAAAATAAGGAAAAATAGTGTGCTGTGCGATGAGTCACACCAGATTACCCCTCTCCCCCCCCGAGAAACACCTCTGGATTCGCCCTTAGTCGTGTTCCATAGTTCGAAGTCAAATTAATTAAAGAAAAGAAATGCCAAAACAGGGGTCCTCGGTTGATTCAAAAATTTCGCAATGGATTGCTCTCTGTTTATTTTTTTTTTTTTTTTTTTTTTTAATTAAATTTAGTTTTTATTGTGAGACCAATTTTTTTTTTTTTTTCTATCATTTCCTTCCAAAAATAAAACACCATTAGTTTTACATCAGTAGAAATCATGATTTGCCTTTAATTTGAAGCCATTTACTTAATATTTTTGCCATAAATATATTGCATATTTGGCTGCATATTTTAATACTTTTACTGCATATTATATGGCATATTTAGCGGTTTTTACTGCATAAAAATCCGGGCTCTATTTATAACCAAAGAATATTTTTTCTCAAATTTTTATATCCTAGTGATCAAAGGTGAGAGGGAGATTTATTTTAAATACTCCTTGAAAGAGAGAGATGTTTTGATCTTGCTTGGATTAAATAAAAATAAATAAAGTGCAGTCAGGAGAAACAACTTAAGAGAGTTTATTAAGGAAGGCCCTCTCCAAGTGTCTCACCGGATGGAGATCAATTGAAATTTTGATTGTTTAATAGGACACCCTTTGAAAAGAGTATTATCTACCACAATGCTCTCATTTAATCCTTTTAATACTCCTTAGAGAAATTATTTTTTTTCTTTTCTATTTCACGGGTCCATTGCACTCACCTGTGAGTCATTCCACCCTGTATATACCAATTTATAAGAATTCAGTCTGTCCGCCTTGTGTGTATTTTTATCTAAAGATGGCCCAGGTCCAGCCCAGCTTCACTCAGACAGTCTGCCCAATTGCATAAGCCCTATGACCCTTTACTAAGCCGCTAGTCCAGAAGGAGAACAATCAATCCTATGGAAAACTAAAAACAGACACTACGGAACTGACCTCTTCGACTATTTCTGGGGGACTTAGAAGCCCTATCTCTCACTAAATTAAGATAACCTTGACGAAGTAACTAATTTTAGAAAAGAAACTAGCCTAGTTAGTAAATGAAATTTTAAAAGAAAATCAATTTAATTTATAAAAAGAAATTGGTGGGGATGTAATAGATAAATATTTAAAATCATATTGATAACTTTTTACACTTTATTTTAAATCGTCTATATTCAGAATCAACGCTTCCGCGTTTCCCGAATTTAACGTTTTTGATTATATAAAAGTTCGATAATTGTTTAATTCTTTGTTAATTTGTTTTTGTAATTTTCTCAGGCTCGAGAAGTCGGTCCCAATGAATACGTCACTGCTGTTTTAATCTGCACAAATGTAAAGCAGTGCATTATTTAATTGATCTAATGAAAATTAAATCCAATTCAAATGAGGATTTGTTGATTATTTAAATAAATTTTTTTAACATTTCGAAATTAAGGAAAAGTAAAAATTTCTTTCTTCTCTTTACAAATTTTAATCAACATATCTGGATAATAAATTGGGACTACAAAACTCACAAATTATATTATGTAAATGTAACTCACTCATTTGTATAGCGAATCGCTAAAACAAATAAAACTTTATTTATTTATTATTTTTATTAACTCACAAATTGAGGCTGTTATAGGTTTTCAATATATTACACTTCAATATCGCATTTTAATAAAATGTGAACTTGTCCCACTTTAAGGCTCAATTATTTAACATTTTTTTTTTCTCAATTGTTTGCTTTTCTTATATAAAGTATTTCAGAAGTATGACAAGTTATACATAATCTCTCCAATGTTTTATGAAACAGAATCATTTTCGATTCCGGAAATATTTTGATTGGTTGAGAAATATTTAGGTATTAATGCCGCAAAGTCAATGACCTTAACTCACTAATACAGTCACATATACACCTGTCACTTTCTGTTCTAAGGTCGGATTAATGAAAAAATAAGTAAATAAACCTTTTTTGTTGATAATTTTCTGATTCAGTTAAAATAAAGATGATAGAGTAAAAACACAAAATATCAGTAATTATTGAATATGTTTATTTGTAAATGAATATAAATTACTCTTCTTAATGTATGTATTAATAAGAATAGAAAATATATAAACATCATGTCAAATTGATGACATTTTTTTATTTAATGCAGACAAAAGGGTTTGTTGCATTTTTAATAGATTTTAACATTTATTTATAGGCAATTTTAATTAGTTGTCAAGAATGAAAGAGGGGACTCAATTGAATTAAAAATAAATGCACTGAAAATTAAAATTTTTTTAGAAAATTCTGGTGTGTCTTCGGTAGTGATTTAACATTGGCTTTATGGAAGGAAGAGCTGAAAAATGAATTTGAAAAATCTGAAATACATCAGTAAAGTGTACTTAAAACAATTTGCACCAAAAATTTTACTGATTTACTTTTTAAAGAGCACATAAAAAATAATTGATTTATGAATTTTAAACAAAATTGTTAGAGCAAATTTTGAGAAAATCGAAAAAAACTGACAAAGTACATCAGTAAAGTACTAGTACTTTTTGGCCAATTTTGTTTAAAAGCTTAAGGAGTGCCAAACTTATTTTAACTTACCCAGTATATTATAGGGTAATAGAAAAATAAAAATCATTTCGCACAGAAATTAGTATCAAAGAAGCCAATGTAAATATATCAATTTTCCAATTCCGCTATTCTATTAGCGGTATGAGAAATATTTTCTCTACCACGACATGGATTATTAATTCGATTTTTTGAAGATTTTATATAATTTAGCAAATTTGTTAGTATACAATTTTTTAGAAAATCTTGCAAAAAAGTGTAATTATATTTTAGAATTATTGGGAATAAATAGAACATTTTTTTTTTTATAACAGAGGTTCTGGGTGAATAATCTGCTAAGGGCGATGAGTACAGTTAGGGTTATAATAGAATAAAAACAAATATAAGGCGAACTCATTATATTTAATGTTGAGAAGGTCAACTAAAGATGATTTGATTATATTTTTAATAAAAATGATATTTATAATCACTACAAGATATTTATAATTAAGCAATTTCAAAATATATACCGACAGTATATAATTTAAATTAGAGAATGAAAGGGAGAAAAAGAATCGTGAGAATTCGCTTAGGAATATCGATGGAGGAATTGCATGATTCAGTCAAAGAAATTGTTTTTCATTTTTGCAATAAGAGCAGAGAGTGAGATCAGGGAAATGGCAAAATTTCAATTTTAATAATTCTATTTTTTTCTCTAACTTATTTCATATTGTTGTTATTCTATAGGCCTAACATTTATTATTTCTGGATAGAATAAATCCACTCATAGTCACAAACATTGCTTTTTTTAATCCCGTGCACGGATAGATTCAAAAGGAGGGGACGATTAAATCATCAGGAAAAAAAAAACTTAATAATTTATGTTATTGTCTTTCCCATGAAACTAACTTTCTAAATTAAAAATAAAATAAATATAATCAATTATCTAACAGATAGTAATTTTAGCAAAAGTTTTTTCTCAGTCCGAATTTATTAAAAATTTAATAGACTAATTATTATTAAAAAGAAGGAAGGAAACATGATTATGTGGGACTAATCAAAATGAGCAACGAATTTTTTTCATTCCTCATCTATTAGAGATTAAATAATTTTGATCAAAATAGAAGTGTATGCCAGAGAATTTGTAAAATTTACGAACTTTCTTGTTGTTTTTAACTAAAAGAGGAAAAAAATTTAGAACTGTGGGAAAAATTGGAAGGTTACAAGACAAAAAAAAAAAATAAATGGCACAGAGAAAAATTGATGTTAACCCGAAACATATTGAATCTTAAAAAAAA